>JAPEVF010000310.1:0-51936 GCA_029747585.1 Pleurotus djamor | reverse complement strand
AGTCCCGAGTGCAACCCGAATGCATGGGAAATATGGAACAGAATCATCCATCTTACTTAATTCCACGGAGAAGCTCTACCTTATAAAGACTAGGTTCTCTAAACTAATATGAAAGTGGATGACTTTGACGGCAACTAGTAGGAGCTGAGCCGCAAGTCAGAATAGACAAAGGGGCTGTAGACAGGGGCAAGTATGCTTCGGAGCGATCGACGAGCGCTTCAAGAGGCGCCCAAGGGTTTCTCATCCGCGCCCATCCCGACGCTGCGTAGTACGGCCACCTATGGGCGATGGCGACGCGAAGAACGTCAGCGACTTGTACAATGAACCAAACTACCTCTAGTAAGTCTACGTGGCGCGTCTAGTCGCTGTCCAAGCTCATCAACCTTTTTAGTTCGGTGTTGAACCTACCGCAGTGGGCAACGCAAACTGAAATCAAGGAGAGGCATCGTGCCCTCTCGCTTGTATTCCATCCAGACAAGCAACACGATGAGAACGCAAAAGAAGTCGCGAATAAGAAGTTCTTGGAGATACAGAAGGCGTACGAAGGTTGATTTCCGTTTCCGGGTTCGCGTTCAAGAGCTGATGTCTTTTAGTTTTATCTGACCCATTTACACGGTGAGCTTACCTCTCAGCGACACGTCAACACCAACTCTAACTTGTGCGGCACATGCTCAGTGAGGTGTATGACACTCTAGGTTTGGGGTTCTGAACTATGTGTGTCTGTTGTGATGGGTCTAAAATACCCAATTGCAGGAAATGAGGGTCTTTCGATCAAATGGCCACCTTCCATGAGAAATCGACCTGTGGATGAGGTGCGTGGCACAAGTCTTCGCTTCTTGGCCCAAGGCTCATACATCCCCCCTTCGGTTTAGCTGCGTTCTATACTTAAACAAGCTAGATACGAGCTGAAGCAACAGAAACTCGAGAACCTGATACGTCCGAGGGGTCTTTTGACCTGCAGCTATGATGCTTCCTCGTTATTTTCACCCTACCCCGGCTCTCCCTCGGATCCTTGGCACGTTCGTTGTCGAAATCGAGTGGACGATTTACGCGCTGTGTCTATGTTCCTACGGCACAGTATCCACGTAGGCGTCCTCCCATTCTCACGTGTCCTCCCTCCTCACTTGGCTGTTAGAAAGATGTAGCTTCTCTTAATACTTCTTTCTCCGCTACTGCGCAAGTGCAGACACGCCCTACCTCCGCTACATTCTTGGGGACCGTCAAACATCAGTTCTCCCCCAAACTTGCTTTGGAGGTGCATATGTATCACGCTTCTTGATCTCTGCCAGCATGCTTACTTTATTAATATCCTACCCTTAGGCTTCAGCATCATTACTCAGCATCCGTCCAATTCGCGTTCGGGGGACATACAGAGACGGCGAAAACGCAATCGTTGTGGCCACGCAGGTTTCCCCCGCCTGGCTGTATGGTTCCCCGTCTCCTGTTACTGTCAACTTGACCAGGAAGCTTTTCCCTGGCTCTCTTACTGAGGGAAACGTTGCGTTGAACTTAGGCCGCTTTCCTGCCGCCAACATCGGCATCATTTCGCAGACGCCCTTCGACGCTTCTTCCGACAAGGACCTTCCTCCCCAATTCTTCGACGAGGATGCTGAGAGTCGCTCTTACTCAGTGTCAGGCCTAAGTCGTGGCGTTCGTTACAACACATATGGCATAGTCTTGGACGATAATCCTCGCCTCAAGGGTGAAATGGGTGTTAGATATGCGGACTTGGCACTTCAGCTGAAGGGCGGTCTCGAATTCGGCGTTCATGGTCTTGCTTATTACTTGGGTGCTAATTGGACCGGCGAACATGTAGAAGTGGATGCAACGCTCAACGCCAGTCAAAGCGGGGTTGTATATAAATTAGAGTACGTCTGGTTTCTGAAACAATACCGCGTTCAGCCCCTCACCTTGGTACCCACACTCAAAGCGTGGCCTACCTCGAACAGAGGATATCTCTCCCATTGATCCTATCATTGGACTACGACCCAAACGTCGCCTTCTGGTGTACCGTCGTCCCATCAGTCATCGGAGTGTTGGGGTACCAGTTTGTGGTTAAGCCAAGGCGGCGTGCCCAGAGATTATCGTGAGTGATCCCTTTTCTGTGGCTTACAGCGTAGTCTGATGGAGGTTTCTGCTACTCAGCCACATTCGGACCGCCCATGCGACGTTGGCGAACCAACGAACAAGCATAGCTGTCCAATCTGATTTGCTGAAGGATGTGGCGAAAAAGCATATGGATCTTGAGGCATCAAAGGATGGTGCGTTTGAAATCTCAATTCAAAAGTACTTTGACAGGTTGTTTTCTGACTTTTCGTGCCTCGACCCTCATAGGGCTTGTCATCCAGGAAGCGATCTATGGAGCCTTCGATGTAGATGCTCCCGGGGACGACCTGACCATCAATGTAACTGTGGCTTTACAGGCCCTCGTCCATCATTCACAACTCTATGTGCCTGGAAACCAAACCAAGGTCAGGGAACTCGTGGACCGTGCCGGTCTTTCTATTGATGCAAGGAATTCCCATCTGAACCACTTTGTTTGTAGTTGGGTATCCAAGGGTTTTCTGATCCTGCACCATTCACACCTAAAGTCGTGAGGATTCGATATCAATTCCGTGGACGAAACCATTATGCGGAGATACCTGACGCTGTTCCTATTGTGTTGCCACAAGCTGGTGTGTACCATGAGCTTCCCCTACTCCATACCCCAGCTTAACTGGCTTTTAGATCATGCCGTAGATTGACGGCCTTGTGGAAAGCCCCCCACTCGCCCCTAACTTAAAATCCGTCAAGGGTGCAATTGTTCTGGGGTCCCCGCTTAACCCAAGCACTTCTCATACAATGCGTTTGACGTACAGGGAGTTTGTCAAAACTGGACGGCTTCTCTTTGGAAGTACGGCAGGAAGCAAGGGTCTGGTGGGAGCTTGGCTATTCGACCTTCTAGAATCTTTTGCAGAGTCTTGTTTTTTCAGTTCCTCACCCAATCCTTTGCGTTTTTAACCTCAACGTCTTGACAGGATGGCTCCTTCGAATGATGTTGACATTAAGTTTACCACGACCGGCTTTTCTCCGAGAAGCGTCGCCTACTAATAGGTGCATCTGGACTGTTCTTTTTTGACAAGAGGGCGCGATCTCCGAAGCCTTGACGCAAACGATTACATACCTCTGCACATGCAAAGCGGTGAACTCGCACTTCTAACCTCCCTAATCGTCAACCCCTGTCATCGCCTGTTCGTTATATCGTCGAGTTCTGCTGCACCTGTGGTATGGAAGGAGCTACTCTCCTCCGGGCGAGCGAAGAGAAGCTAGGATGACATGGTTTACCCCCAACGGGACCATTTAACTTTTTGCACTGAGGGTATGTACGTGGTTTGTACACGTTCAAATTGTGCAAAGGTTCTAACGTTATCAAGTCGGTTGCCGCCGGCTTCTGTAATCTCGATCACCTTTTATGGGTGTCCTATCTAATTCATCTAGATAGGTATTTGCAAGGAGTGTCATCAGAAAATTCTAATGGTTAACTATAATCATCGTGCTCAGGCCCGGATTGCGTCTATCAAAGGGATCGCTGGCATGTGCCAGGTCCTCCAAAACGTTAGTGGTCTTTTACCTTCGCCTTTGCCAATAGATTGGTCCTGCAATCACCGATATCAATAGGTTGCGCCTTTTGGACCAAAGGTTCTCGTCGGCTATTCTGCGCATCTCAGGTTCCTCCTCGGACTAGACTTTGGACCTAGCTATTCTCATGGAGTTCCACCGCCTTTCCCAAGACCAGCGGCTGAAAACGAAAACTTAACAACACGGTATTTCGATCGACGAGAACACATGAGGTTGGCCGCCTCCCGGAGGAAGACTCTCATGCCGACGCAATCGTCACACCATTCAAAACAGTTATAACCGCGCAGGAAGGCGAGGGATCGGACTTGTTTCGCACTAATCAAGTAAGTAGACCCCGCGTTCCAACAATAATCTTGAGCTTGGACCTTGACCTTTAATGACCTAAGGTGCCCACAGGAGTGGAGGATTGCATGCGTTTTCCCTGGCATGTTCCCAAATTTAACTATGGTTGTCCCATGCCACCATTTCGTAAAGGCAAGGATTCATGTATCCAGTCCCTTAAGCTCTCATCAAACGCCTCACCTTGTGAACGCAATTCAGTTAAGTGGCATGCGTTTATATAGGATGTAACTGGCACGCGATTTGGTGGTTTCCCGTGAGGGACGTTCTTGACTTACCATGTGGATTCACAGATATGCATCATCCATGATTCGTCGATTGACTTTTCTTGTCGAAGCACCTGATCGATCTCAGATAGCCTCCGGCCTGAAGGGAGTTCACATTATACAGTTATTCGCAACGATGCTTAATAAGTTTCAATCTCAGGCAAGGTTCAATCCCATCACTTTAAAACTTTCCGCTGGCTCATTCCTCGGCAAAAGCGCCAGAATTGGGCCCTTCCAACCTCAAAATAAAATAAGGATGCCATGTAAACTCCGTCCTGTTACCCCGTCGTGGAAATGGTGCCGTTGACGGCAAACTCAATTTGAACTTAAAATATAATGTTGATTTTTGGTTAATCTGCCCCTCGACCGACCCTGCGACTCATCTGGACCTAGCTTCGTTATGCTCAACTTTATACTTATACCTTCCGTTCATATTTATTGAGCCGAGTGACCTGTGCTTTTAGACCCTCATCTCCCCCTCCCTGCCCTGCCGGTGCTATGCAGCGACCCACTCTACAGAACACAAGGATCCGCTCGACGCGTGATGCTCTTCAAGTCTTCTACGCCGTGGCACGAAACGTTCTTCCACTCATCACTCGCCGCCTAGATGCTGAAGAGCGCAGAGCTATAACACCAGGTACCGAACACATGGTTCTGGATCAGCTGTCTGCGGCTTTGCTCACCGCTCTACGCCTGTAGGCAACGTCTACGTATGGGAAGAACGTGGCGCAAATACCGAGGCCACTGGTCTTGGCATGGAGCGATGGTATGCTCAGGCCAGTCGTCGTCGACGTCAAACACTTAATAAGCTTTGATCTCTAGGACTGATGGAATGGGATGGGGACCTAGCAGAGTTAGAGACGTACGTAAATTGGCACCCATCATCGCCGGTTGTGCGCTGATGCGTAGGTTAATAGGAATTCTTGTTTTATCACCAAAAGGAATTCGACATGGGTGACGACGCGATTAACCCAATCACACCATGGTCTCAGATGATAAGGTACGCATCGCGGTGTAAATTATCATCTTCCGCGATACGCTTCCCTAGGCAGGGTGCGGCTTTCGGTTGTTCGCCACGTCTACAAATGAATCCGCCTGGAGAAATAAAATCCTGATTGCTTTCTCTGCAGGGTATACCCGTCAGCTCATTCCCGTGGAGGTGACACGGAACGCTTAATCAAGCAGACATACAGCGTCCATGTTTTCCTCCCTTCTGATCGCCCCCATGGTATTACCCGAAAATGGCACCTCAGTAAGCACCTCCGTTCGTATTCCCTTGTTTCTCCTTATAGCTGACGCTTCTTCCGAAAGCCGCTTATTTTAGCCAGAGCAAATTAGATACTCTCCAAACTGTCGATACAATTCGAGGTGTTGGGGACACGACTGTCCCAGAAGGCTGGTTCAGAAGTGCACGAGCGAACAAGGCACGTAAAGACAATCGCGAGATATCGGGCCTACCAGTCTCACCGACAGGAGATGCGAACATTGATACGTCAGAACATTCAGATTCTTCGATTTCCCACCCAATGCCGTCCCATACTCAGCGTTCCCATCCACCCAGCGACGCCTCATCGCGCCGTTATACTGGTGCCCCACCCCCGCATGGATACATCACGATCTGTGTCGTCGAGTCCACCAGGCGGGCTGTCTCAGGTAGCTCCCGGGGGTCACTTAGTGCMGSTKGCATATTCCCCTCAACCTCTACCTCCACCGTATTGGAAAGGTCGAAACCCCATGGTGCCCTCACTGCCCGAGAAAAAGAGAAACTGTCTTTCACTTTTTGAAAGAGTGCCCAGCATATATCAGGGAACGACGGGCACTGGCAGGCAGGATAGGAAACGATGATCTACCGTTAACGACTCTACTCGCGGATCCGGAGGGAATGAAAGCGACTATTGACTTCGTGGGACACACAAAGAGGTTTCTGCACACGCACGGCAACTTGGACAAGGAGGTGATGGCGCCAGGAGTGCTGAAGGGGAAGGAGAAGAAGAGGGCCAGAGACGGGGAGAAGAAGAAAGCTCGGGGAAGACGGGGCGGGAAGAGGGTCTGACAATCTGTCCAAATGGAATACACTATTCCACCACATCTGCTCGCGGCAGCGTGTGATCATTTCGAGGAGGGGGGNAGGAACGTGCAGCGGTCGGAGGGAGACTACTAACCACTCTTCTTCCTCTTACAGGTACACCTTTTACATCCACCTCAACTTCCTTGACCTGGTAGCCACCCGCTCGCCTCCTTAACAGGACGGGCACATGACAGCGGAGGCTTACTGCCATCGGTGCGACAACTTGTACCTGCCCGGCCGGCATACCAATTCCAGTTACAGGAGTCCAAGCAACGACAGTTTCCGTTGTCGGACAGCAGAGGGAACGAGGCTTTGTGTCCTTTCCGTCTGCTGGGCGCAAGGATCCTGGGTCAAGAAGGGGCATTGGGGCCCGTATATTTAGCTCCTATATACAGGTTTCGTAGGTACCATAGTTAGCCAGACGTCGACATGAGGGAAACCTCGGACGACGCTAAACGAGATTTAAAAAAAAATAAAAAAAAAAAAAAAGCAAAANGAGAAGCGGGGAATGGATGTAGAGGGATGTTAAGAGCGAAGGGCTTGACGCGACGCCGAAGCAAAATGCCCCAGAAGACGCAGGAAAAGGATACAGCAGGCCGTCTATCTTCATCGGAGGATTCAGCCTCCCTCTGTGGTGAACCAACGCGAACAACACCATCACCCAAAGATCTACTGACGACGCGGCAAGCAACCTCCTTCACAAAACGATCGAACCCCCAGCAACAAGATAGAAAAGGAAAACAAAGGCGGAGCCTGGCGCGCTCGAAAACAGGCACCGCAATACCGACATTGCGCAGTACACCAAGACGGACGAAAACACATCGGCGACAAATAGCTCCTGATAAATCAAACGAAAAGGCATAACTCACGTTTCAAAGGCATCCTAGGGGATTCTGCTCGTGGTCCATACTCCTCCACTCCCTTTCCCCTCCAAACCAAGCCGGTTACGGTTTCGCAGCGACATCAGACGGCTACATGGCGGTCCACGATGGTGGAGATGACACCATGGGTAGCGATACGCATCTAGCGTCGTAGAAAAGAGAAGAATGTTAGGTAATAGCGAGAGCAAGGGAAAAAATGAGAGAAGAGCACCTCTTCTTGCCTAGAGTTCAAGTGAGCAGAGCCCGCGAAGGAGTTTGAGTTGGTGTCCTCTCCTTGACGCAGTAAAGACGACGATGGACCGACGTTGTGATTATTACCCTGCATATGTTGCCAGCTGTGTCGGGTCGAACGGAATGGGTGTAAAGCGTATGTGATTATGTGGTCGGGAGTAAAAATCAAGTAAAAATGCCTTAAAACATGGGCGCTCCGGCCGCCGAAGAAGGGCTCAGGAGCATCTCCTGTCGCCCCCTTTCAATCAGCAGTGGGCATTGATATTGAACGTTGAACGTTTTCCAACGTCCTGTTTCGTTCGATCTTCAGACTCGCGGCTAGATACATGTATATTGAGTCTACCTCAGTCTACGCCGGTGCTTAGACTAAGGAATCCCTAAATGTAACGCATGCAGTCAACTGCTTTTACTTATTTGTTCAACTTTCCAGCCCATTGACGTCAAATTAATGTGCGGAAGAAGGGGCTACGGAGTGCATCAAGATACTTACTTGGTATACCCATAGCAAGGTGGCTGATGATCCAAATATTCAACACTCGATGGTAACGATGTGAATCGTGTTTGACCAGTCATGACTTAGCCGGAGCGAGGTGCTAAAATAGCGTCCTAGTGTGAGCGTATGGGGATCAAATCTGGGATAAAGAGTGGATTACCGTGGAAACCACGGCTCTGAGAAGACCTCTCAACCTGCAAGAAATGCCAAACAACTCTCCTGTCGCACCGCCATATCCCTTTGCGTTATATTGGTCAATGGTTGACTCAAGATCGTCAGCAATTGCCAGCGGACCCTTCGCCATCATCATCTTCCTTGCGTGTTCGATATGTGCCTCCGCGCATTTGGACGGAGAGCTGAGAAATTCCCGTGTAGCCGTAAAGCATTTGAAGTGACAGCGCAGGAGCTTTATACCATCCTGGGCCCAATGCGGGTAATCGACGGCTTCGAACTGTGTTTGTATGTCGTCGTGCGAGAAGTGGAGTGCCGCCTCAATAGCGGCTTCCTCGACATTCGGCCACTTATACCGGCGTGAAAGAGCGTACGCAGCGACGGGCTGAGTCATAATCTCATCTGTGCCCAGCTTGAGATACACCGGCTCAAGTTGGCTGAGTACCCGCCTCAGTTCGTAGTCTTGCGCTACTTCGAGGACTCGTTTCAAAGTCGCGAGGTTGGTGATAGTTGGCGGGGGGTCTGGGAGTGGATAGCAGTGGCGGAGGAGGATGTCGAGTATGACAGCGTCTGCGTCGAATGGAATGATTGGAAGGACTCGATCGCCTTCGACGAGTAGTTTTGAACGCGTCAGCGAAAAGCTGCCATTGAAAAGTGGTGATGCAATGGTAAGGATAAGTTTATTGACGCGGAAGTACACCCCATCGGAGGAACGTAAAATCGCGTCAGCATCGTCGCGGTTGAACGGACTGGATGGTCTCAGACTTTGAGACATGAATGGATTAAAGTCAGTCGAGGATGTAGTTGAGAAGGGAGAGACGTCACAAATCAACGATGGAAATTGGCCTTATGAAAGAATAGGTGACAACAAAGGAACGGTGCTGGATGACCAGTTCCTTCGTTGACTGGCTGTGGCCCGCCGGTCGTTGTGGCGCCTTGCTTTGTCCATGCTCACACCGCACGTGTACCACACCACAATATCTGGTTTAAATCACCGAAGCTAGCTATTCAAGGAACGCGGGTGACACGAGGCAGCATCCGAAAAATCAGGGGGCTGGCGCGGGATGGGAAGTACGGATTGGCAAAGGAAAGCGCGATGAGATTGATTCAGCAGGTAGGATTGCGTAGACGAGGAGATCCCAAGGGAGCAGCATAATTGGTCGGAGTAACAGTGGTTGAAGAGATTCAGAAGAATCATGGAGGGGGAGGGGGAGAAATGCACGGGGCAGAGAAATAGCTGAATGAAGAGAAAGTGAACGGAAAGTGAAGTGGAAAGGACAGGAAACATAACCACCGCGTCAGAGCTATCATCATTGATACCTCCCAAAAGTTGAGCCTTCTCGGGGAGGCTGCGACGATCGACTCGCATCACTGTCTTCCCCTGTATCCCTGATGCGTCGAATGAGTATCATCATGGTACAAACAGCGTGCATGGTCGCGAATGTGGTGGGAAGAAAAACTGAGTAAAAACCGGACGGGCGTTCCGTAGGTTGAACGACGCACAGGAGGACCCCCTGTTTCTCCTTTCCAATCGGTGCGACTTGGAACGCAAGTCCAAGCGTTGAACGTCTCTGTTTCATTCCACCTTTCGCAGACCAAGCCGATAATAGTAAGACTCTGGCTAATTTCATACCTTCAAGTCCTTTCAACAAGTAATACGGAGACATGCGGCACCACAGGGCCCACGGAGTGCCCACCCATCAGTTCCTCCTGAGTACTCTACAACGACTACATCGCATTCGGCTAATCAGCAGTGTTAATACATTTGAAAGGGTAAGCCAAGGTTTTCCTATATAGAGAGAGTAATTGAGCAGCTGCGCTTCAGTAGATGAGAAGAAGGTCAAGGCACGTACCTCCGTTACGGCCTGGTTTATCTGACGCCTAAGTAGGGAAGGAAGGCCAAACAACTCGGCATTCTGACTAGCAGGACTATTACCGGACCAGATAGTGCCGTCGATATCCACAGCTGAGTCAATTTCCTTCACAACCGCCATCGGTCCCTTTCCCTCTGCTGTAGCCCTTGCATTGGTAATACACATGTGTGAGTACCGAACAGCGTTGTGGGAATGGAGAAAGCTCCGAGTTGCAGAAGAACATTTGGAATGGTATCGGATGAATTGAACACATTCAATGGCCGTTGGGGGGCATTCGAGTGCCTCGAATTGTGCGAGGATTTGATCGTGAGGGAAGTCGAGTGCAGTCTTTGCGGCCGCTCTCATCAGGTTTATCCACTTGTATTGACAGCCAAGCGTGTACGCTTTGACGGGATGTTCGCAAATATCGCCCCACCATAGGTCGATATATCGTTGTTGAAAGGGATCTAGTGCGTGAAGAACTTGATACTTGTCCGCCGCTTGTAGTACTTTGATCAACACATTGGCATCGTTGATGACGGGGACATCGACAGGGTAGAGTCCGCGCAGCAGGATATCGAGCGTCACTGAGTCTTCGTTGAAGGGAACTACTGGTAGGACTGATGGTTCTTTTGGCGAGACGGGCTGGGGAATAGAGAGGAGACCGTCGAAGAAGGGACTTGCAATGGACAGGATGCTCTGGTGGACATGGAAGTCGACACCATCTGCGGAGCGCAGGATCGCATCCGCGTCTGTTCTGTCAAAGGGCGAGGATGCCATAGCAGATTCGAGTGTATGCTGAATTATCATTGAGTGAGCTGATGGTGTCTAGAGGAGATATACAAGAACGGCGACCAAAATTTCAAAGTGAATGTAGCATTCGACAGAGTGATAGGGAAGTCCCAAGACGACAGCAGTGGACCTGTAGTTATTAAAGCGAAGCGAAATACTGCGACTCTCAGGCGTGCTCACAGTCAGTACTGTGCATGTGTTGGAAGCCAAGTTTAGTGGAGAATCGCTGCGGTTGAAAGTTACGAATTGGATGAGAACGGCAGATAGACACTCCTCATGGTGGATGAGGACCAGATGACACCTGCGGTTTGGAGAAGAAGCGAGGAGAAGCAGCGATCAGAAGCGACTTACTCAGATCAAACTTAGATATCGATGGACCTTGTTGTGGGTTGCGAGGGAAGCGGCCAGACGTTCAGTTGACTGGAACAAGGTAAAGTAACCCATTGGGAATAGGAAGCTCATGTGAGCCTCGAGGATTTCACCTGAGCACCGTTGAAATCACCCACACCGAGCACGAGTCCCCTTCAATCAATCATGGATAGAACCTACAAACGCAAACGCTACATTCATTTCCGCGATCTGCCAATACACAAACGAGCGGTACAACGCCCACAACCTGATCGTCACCGATGTAGAGAATAGAATGGGGCGAGCGTGAAATATCCAGGAGAAGAACGTCGACACGATGGGTCCGTAGAGAAGAATCCAACCGGGGTTTAACAGGGGGGAAGAAACGCGACAGTGACATTCTAAAAAATGACGGGGAATGAACGTTTGAACGTTGAACGAGAAGCAGGACGGAAAGTTACAAACATCGCACGGAGATGTTGGTACCAGTCCATGAAGATATTCGAGAATTTTGAACGCAAATCGCCGAAAGTGTTGATGGGAGAGTTGTCTTGGGGAAGAGAATAGCTAGCGGGCGGTGATAGTAGGTAGCTTTGATGATACCGGGAGGAACACAGTGACCAGAAGAGCACAAGGACGAACCGGAGGGACGGTGAGTAGCGACAGCCAGCAGTGAAGCCTTCACTGTGGCGGGTATGCTGCGACCAGTGCCCGAGTTGCGCCCAGACCGTGTCGTGAACGATGACGACGGATGGAATGTATCCATCCCAGGCGGAGACGGGTTTCCTGAGGCGTAGGTAGACGTACGGTCTGTTGTGTTCGATGCGCAGCACGAAGTCCCTATTCGTAGGTCCTTGCTATCCAACACTCCCGACGAAGTCATGTCCTTCGGCCGTAGCGCTCAAGCCTCCGGTTGGCGGTATGTTCAACGTGGTGAGCGGGTGCGTGAGGTAGCTGGAGCTCATTCGCGGGAGGGTCAGAGAAAAGTAGAAAGATAGAAGAATGAAAGAGCATGAACGTACCTCTGACCCGAGACATATTGGATACTGTAGAGTAGCGTTCAAGATTGAGTTGGTGGGACTAGCGGAGGGAAGCTCTCTATCTGATTCTGTACTATATTCTATAAGAAGCGGAGATTAGCAGAATGAAGAACGACGGTCGAAGAAAGGTACTTCGTAATCAATTTTGAAGATTGACTGGCATCCTAGTTGCTCCCAGCCAGCTTGATTGGGCTGAATACTCTGAATTGATGGTAGAACTTCGAACGCTGACAACGTTTCGGCCTTGAGGGAGCCTGTGACATGCGAGATGTGAAGAAGGGATGTGTGGGCGCCAGGTGGGCGCTCCGAAGCTGGCCTAACTCCCCTGTATCTTTCCTTTTCAAGGCCGTCGCATGCAATCAACTCTCTTTCCACCATCTTTCTAGAAGAAACGTACAAGAACAAACTTCAAGTGCCAGATACACCATATTATGGCAGGTAAGAGAGACCACAGCCGCTCACGCCTCTGGAGTGGATTGATTGATTACAATCAGCGAGGTTCCCCGTTGAGCTGTGGGTCCAGGTCATCGCCAACCACGATTCCCCCGATCGCAGGTCTCTGTTACCCCTCCAACTCACATCAAAACTACTCTACTCCCTGGTCACCCCCGTTGTTTATGGCACTGTACTGATCACTTTCTCCGGCGCAGCCGAATTCACGGAATGGCTTCGAATCCTGGCCGCCGCCGATGGAAGGGAACCTCAGCGAGTAAAATATCGTACGTTTTTACCCCATGTTTCTAACTAGTCTCTATAGCCTAGGACTATCTTGGGACCCGCCTACCCCAAATACAACGTTCCCCCATATCTCTATTCCCTTTCATCAACTCTCAAGACTCCGAACAATATTCACCAGCAATCCAAAATTGGCCACATATACAACTTCCCTCGTCCTCGAACCGTTTCATGAAATGGTGCGGGAAGCGAGTGAATGGCGCACGGCTGAAATGCCCTGCTGGGCTGAGCTTCGCAATATCTTGGTGTTCTTCACGAATGTGCATCGCGTGTCTGGGTTCTCAAAGTCTTTCTGCCCACCATCCCTCCTCCGCTGTCTTCCTCAACTGAAACACATGGAGGTGGTAAGGACGGCGGGGTCCGTTAAAGACTTTCTCCTGCTCTTGAGGCTAAACCCAACCATCCAATTCATCGGCATATCGAGTTTGATTCTCGACCCTCGTCCTGTTTTCAATAACACATTGGACACTCCCATCAACCTCCCTGCCCTCGTGTCGCTGGAAACTGGTCCAGATCTCCTGCCCCTTCTTAGTCGTCATCTATCGGCGTCGTCATGGCATACGCTCAGGCACCTTTCGTTCACCTGTGCCCCTACCCTCATACCCCCGATTCCAATCTTGAACCATCTTCTGAGCCTTCAAGTGACATCCGGAGCCCCAGCCGTGGTCGCCCAGCTCTTTCAACACCTGACTGATGCTATATATATCTCAGTCACAGCGCCGCGAAGATCTCATGTGAGATTCCTAATATCTTTATCCCACATAGATGCCATTGAAACCGATACTTCCGTAATAGAATTTCATCGACATCGACGCCTTCTTCGTTATCCCATCTCCATCTCTCAACTACCTCTGTCTCGCATCTTACCTCCCACTTTCTGTGTTTAAGTCACCATCGCCGACCGCCCTCTTCGAGAAATTCCCGAAACTCGTAATTATGGATATGCATGAGGTCTCGGATGATGGAGGCTCCTCCGTCAACCGCTTTCTTTGTGGACAGACAAGTCCGGTTGATGCAACTTTGGGAAGTCTTCCGCCGTTTCAGTCATGGTGGGAGAGAGCCCGTGAAGAAGTGCAGCATGCCACTATGGAACAATAGGACCAAGGGAATCGGGATATGGTGTGTACTCTACTCTATATGATGACTTGCGAGTTGCGACTGATGGGAGTCTGATGAGTCTTCACAAGTCTGGATGCACACCTTCAAAATCAAGACGCTACATGATGGGGAGTATAGAAGTAGCAAGACCTATAAAGTATGCGAGCTTTTGACGTCAAAATCTAATGTAAGACCAAGTAGTAGCAAAGTGATACAATGGGCACGGAGGGTAGGGTACTGTGAGATAAACCAAGCGCAAGGACCGAGACATCAATGGTCCATAAAACGCAAAACAACTAGAAAGCAACGGTGTAGGTACAGAGGATGTCGATATTTCTGAGAAGTTATAGTGAAATCGCAACAGCGTCGGCATGAATCGACCATCAGCAGCAGTCGACCAACCACCGTCAGCTTCCATAGCTTCGAGCGGCGTCGAGGAGTTCGGCCTCCACACCTGTGTGCTCCTCCGCTCCGGAGCGCCCATCGTCGATAGATACCCTCATTTCCACCGCCGCGATTACCATTCCAGCTTCTCGCAACTCAACTTGCTGAACGATTTGGTCACCTAGGTCATCTCCCTCCGCAGTGTATCGACCTTGACCTGAGCTCTGATATTAGCGATGGCGTCGTGACGTCCACCCCCATCGCAAAACATAGACCAAACCCCTGCGACAGTCCCATCGTGCGAAACCTCGCAGCATTATTGCAACGAGGAGCGGGTATGAGCTGAGACAGTAGAGTGAAATGGGACGGGCGCGACATAGACGGTCATACATGACGAGCAGCTACCGCAGTTCTCCATTGCGAAGCTAAGGTTTCGCAATGCCGACGCAATCGACGACGAGGCAGGAAGAGTGATACAGACGTATGAATGTGTTCGTGTCGGCAGCGGCACCAACTGAGCGCTGTCAATCTAAGCTTCTTCCTCCGCTCGAAGGGTTGTATCTTTGTCTGGTATCTACATCCTGACAAAAGGAAGGTGAATTAGTAAACGTCGCTGATGGGAAGAAAAGAAGGTAGGGAACAAGTAGAAAGCCGACTGAATGAGGCCTAACTCCTCAAACTGATTGTCGTTGAACGAAAGGTAGCATCGTCCATGAAAGAGAGTATCAACGCGAGGACCACGTCTCGTCCGTTGATCCACCTCGACCACGAAAACAAACACATACACCAACCATGAAGTCGAGCACAGAACAACTGGCTCACCTGCAGGAATTACCTAGACGGCATGTTGACGAACTGCCCCTCCATCAACCAGTGTCGTATCCCGTGCTCAGGAAGACTCTGAGTTCTTGGGGGCCATAGCAGACGACGCTGATGGCATTTATCAGCTCCATCGATGAGAGCAGCGACGCTCAAGTTCGTGCGAGCGCCCGCAACGTTTGAAGGCGGCGAGGCTGCCGGATGAGGAGTTGAGCAGTGCGATGGAGCCTATACGTACGAAGCAGGGATGAGAAAAGTAGAGAAAACTGAGAATAAAGATACGCACTTTCAGTATTCACTCTCTTATTGATTGATATCCCTGACGCTGCCAGCGTAGACATAGAAGTGAGAGTACGTGTTTGTGGGTGGACCGGCATCGGAGCCAGTCCCGAGTCCCAGTCGTCGAGCAGGTATGCGCGGGGTGTTAAGGAAAAGAGCCGGGAAAGCATGCACCCATATATTCGGCCCAAGGGAGGATGGCTTGAGGTAGTATATGTCCGTCTGTTGCGTAGTATTGGATTGCCTTTACGCAGGGACAAAAGCGAACTGGCAGGTCGATTCAGATGCGAAAATGGGACTACACAAAGTAGCCCGTAATCAGCACACGATGACAAACGGGAGCAAAGAAGGGGACTTACTGGCGGTCCCAAATTGTTAGATTCCAGCGGGATGGTCAATTGGCGATCCATGATGGCGTGTTTGACGTTCTCCGTCTCCAGGTACTGCGACTGAGCGTTGCAAGACGGAGACCGCAGTGGTGAAAGATTGATGAGGGATTTGCGCGTGATGTAGTCGTTGAATCGAAAGCTTGAACCCGAGGTAGTGCTGCTGTATATGCGGAGTGGCTGTAGCGAGCACCGGAAGTCAGCAAGGGAACCCAAAGACTGCAGCGAATATAAGCACAAGATTAAAGGACAACTCACAGGGTAGCCTTGATACCGACGACTCTCAAGGCTCGAGCTCCAGGGAAATGGCGCGAGTGCTCTTCATGGGATGTGACTGGGTTGAACTCGTAGGCAGTGCGGATGTGGAGGAACGACACCGACTCAATGTATTGACGACGTCTACACGGTACAGCGTCTCAGTGAGAAACGAGAGAAGGAGTGAGCGAAAGGATGAGTAGACATACACAAGTAGATTCGTAGTTTTGCTTTGTATATGGTCCTGGTTTACTGGGGGAAGACAGCATGCTGAACGAATTCATCGTCAAGAGCAACTTCAGGCCTGAGTTTGGTTCAAAATCGTGTTGGCAACGCGTGCTTCCGGCTCCAGCTGGTAGGAGCCCGAGGTGGAGAGCTTTGGCTTCATCTCCGTCATCCTTGGGTCTGATTGGAAAGGGTTTTTGATTGTATATGGGTTGAGGGAAAGACGAGTCGGATGAAGAAGGGATCCATGGGCGCTCCGAAGGAAAACACAGCCGCTTAGGAGCCCCTTGTTTCTCCTGTTCAAGTTGTATTACGAACGATTCGTTCGTCACTCCTTTGGACTTGCTTTGGACCCACATATATCGCAATCTCCGCTTGGCCCGCGCTTATAAGTCACTACTCGAGTCAAGACCAAGCACTCGGTCATCAATCTCCCTTCCAATCCACCTCGTCCGCGTAAAGAACATAGAAGAGACACTTAGACTGAACGTCAGACTCAGAATGATACGTGAGCTTCAGCTCAAACACCTATCCCCCCAGAATGCGACGAGCTAACAGTACATAGCGAAACTCCCGCCTGAACTGTGGGCCCTGGTCATTTCCAACGACGATTCTCGTGATCGACGCTCTCTCTTACCCCTTCAACAAGTTTCAAAAGAAATATACGGACTTGTCACCCCACTCGTTTATAGATCTATCTCGATAACCTATTCGAGCTCGGATTCCTTTATCAAATGGGCTAATACGTACAACAAAGAGAAGTGCTGTGAAGTTCCTTACTGTAAGCTACCGATCCATCTATGCACCACGTTGACCGACGATAGTCTCTACCCAACTGCACATGTAGCTTGGATACAGCCAACACCATACATCGCTTTCCCTCATATCTCGATTCCCTTCCATCTTCTTTCCAGGCTTCACTCAACCTTCACGAGAAACGCGTCACTGGGTGCTCACACAACCTCCCTCATCCTTGATCCGTTCTCTGCAAGTCTATGGCGTCACGAAGACTTGGCGCAGATATTAGAGAATGGATGGGCGGAGCTCCGTGCCATTATGCCATTCTTCAACAGCATTCGAAGAGTATCCGTTCGATTCGTCCTGAGCTTCCCGCCCGACGTCCTTTACGGCCTACCTAATCCCAGTCAACTGATACACCTTGAAATCAACGATGTAGACATGACTGACGATGCTCTTGACCTACTCTCATTATACCCAAGCCTCCGGATCATCAAGATATATCCAAGGCATCCTTCAAGAAAGTGGGCTGCTGTTATTGACCACCCGAAGCTGGTTTCACTCGAGGTTGGTTCAAACCTTTGGACGGCTTTGCTGTCTCGTGGACTCGAGCCTTCTTCATTGAGAGGACTCAGACATCTCTCCATCAAAGATATCGGCGAAGTCCCCCCTCCCGTGATACCAATCCTGAATGTCCTTTCAAGTTTTCAATTCTCGCCGAAAACCCCATCATTCATTACCGGCCTTTGTTCCCACCTCCATAGCGTTGAGTACATCTCAGTCAAAGGGCCTCCAAACGATGCAAGTATCCCTGTATCATCTCTCTTCTTGGCTAACCCTACCTCTTGAATGCGAACAGGATATCAACGACATTGATACCAGCACACTCTTCAGTATCCCGTCCAAGCATCTCAAATATATCCATTTCGAATCATACCTTCCAGAGTCTGAAACCCACACGTCACCCCCGACCCCCCTCTTTGACTGGTTCCCGACGCTAGCTATGGTGGATGTAGGGAGCCATTACGAAGAGTACCTCGGAGTCCCCGCTGAGCGGTTTGTACGTGACCAACCACGTTCGGTAGAGATGAGTAATAGAGGAGCGCTGCAGCCATTTGAGCCGTGGTGGGAGAGAGCCAGCGGGGAACTGAGGAAGTTCACGATGAATCAGTAGGACAGGCGAAAACGGGTCCTTGGAATATTTACCCTTACCTATGGGACATCCACGCGATGTGACAAATGAGACGTTGTGGAAGCATTATGTCTACAATCTCATGAGTCTATGTTTCAGCAATAACTTTCCTTGATGAAGCTTGAAGCCTATGAAGACTAGTCCGAGGATGAGACGCCAAATAAACCAAGAAAGCCTACTGGTGCAAGGTGCGTGGGCGAGAGAGGAGTCTCCTTTCGAATGTAGGGGGACAAGAAAAGGTCGATCGATTTGTCATCGATGCTTCCTTCCTCACCACCAAAACGGCATCCAAAGCATCCAAATCACCGAATTTCAACACCAAAATGACTGGTACGCGTAAAATCGAGCACTTATGATCAAAGCCGCGGTTTATGATGAACACAGCCAAACTCCCGCCTGAACTCTGGGCCCTTGTCATCGCGAACCACGATGCGCACGATCGCCGTACTCTTTTACCCTTACAACTAGTTTCGAAGCAGTTACACTCCCTTGTAACTCCGGTCATCTATACCACTATCTCGATAACGTTCTCGGGCTCAAAGGATTTCGTTGAATGGGCTGCAGCACGCGGTGGGGAACAGCTTCGTGATGTAACCACTCTCTGTGAGGTTATTTAAGCAGTGTTGTACATTGTTCTACATCGTACTGACTACTCTATTTCGTGTAGCATGGGAGCCACAGACCTCTCAGACCACTTTTGCTCATACCGCCATCCCTTTCCATCGCCTTTCCAATCTCCAATCGACATTCGCAAGCAATCCGTTACTTGCGTCGTATACGACGTCCCTTATTCTGAAACCTTTCTATGAACAGGTCGGCTCGGTGGATGGATGGAAAGAGGTCTTAGAGATCGGCTGGTCTGAGGTTCGCAGCATTTTCCCGTTCTTCACAAGCGTCCGTCGCGTTGCAGTTCTCTCCATTCTCATCGTCCCACCCGAAGTTCTCCACAATCTCCCAAGCCCCGGCCATCTTACATACCTACGGATCCTCGTTACCAAGAATTGGACGGACGTCCTCCCTCTCTTTCAGCTGCACCCCAACCTTCAACTGGTCGGGATGCCGCTGCTGAGAGGTGGTCCGCTTCCCCATTCAAACGAGCTTCCTGACATGTGCATTGACCTTCCTAGACTCAAAATCCTTGAGACTGGTCCGAACTTCTGGCCTTTCCTCTCACACTGCCTATCAACGTCGTCGTTTAGATCGCTCCGGCACTTCTCAATCCTCACTATCCCTACTCCAATGCCCCCGATTCCAACCCTAAACCACCTCTTGAGTTTGAAAATAATGTCCGCAGATACGTCGCTCGTTAGACAGCTTTTCCAGCACCTAACTCTTGTCGAGTATATCTCAGCTTTGACTATGAGTTCCGAAGTAAGTCCTCTTTTTCTCTTCCTTTCTCTCCCAACCTTATTGCATACTTAATACAATTAATAGGTCAATTTCCTCTTCAATATTCCCTCCGCAGCGCTGAAGTACATCCACCTGGAGTATTATCTTCCAGACTCGGACAATGACATGCCATCCCCATCCGAGCTCTTTGACCGATTCCCGAAACTCGCCATCGTGGACATGGACAACCTCGGCGATGATAGTGACTCCTGTGTCTCGCGCTTCCTTCGTAGCCAGCCGAGTCCTGTAGACACGGCTTTAGGAAGCCTTCGGCCATTTCAGTCGTGGTGGGAGAGCGCACAGGAAGAACTCGAGCGCCTGCCGAGAACCAGTAGTATGTGCACCAATTAGGGTTGGGAAAATTAATCAATGCAGTCCTCTGAAGTTGTTTGTGACCTTCTCTCGATGTGTCCTTTAGAGTTATAATTTGTAAAGCACTTGCGTGGAAGAGAAAGAGAAACTTGAAGTCGCCTGAGTGCTTGAGAAATTTCGACCGCCTAGGTTCAGAAAGGAGCTCCCCTGAACAGTTTGGACCTTTCTTTGACGCAGGATTCGAACCATGGTAGTGCTCCTTCCTTCACATCAAGAGTCATGCACCAAAGAAAAGTGCAACCTACTGATTTATAGCTTTTCTACATGCTCGAGTAAGTCGAAGCATTGACTCAGACTGGCGAGAAGTCCTCGCGTCCGAACCCTGAGTTCATTTTCCCTACTGACACACTGATTTGGCCAGGACAAGAGCGCGGAAGCTGCTGTAAGGTATCTACTCGGATGAATCACGTCGTGAACTCGACACTGTCCTACCCTAGGAATCGAGATCGTCACGTTTTTCCTGGGATGCACAAGAGGCGCTCGTTTCTCCCTTTCTACTCTGACCCAGCTCAAACCGTCTTCCCAACGTCTTCATTTCTTCTGTGCACTCTCGCCTTCATCTACAGCACATCTGAATCGAAAAATGTCTGTCGCGGAGACAGCATCGTCACCCTTCAACAGACCAGACGCCGATGTCATCTTGCGATCCTCCGATGGCATCGACTTTCAAGTCCACAAGATCATCTTGTCCATCGCATCCCCTTTCTTCAGTGACCTGTTCACTCTCCCTCAGCCACAATCGCYGGATGATCAAGCACTGTTACCGATAGTYCCCTTTGATGAAGACTCTGCGACGCTYGTCATMCTTCTACATTGCTGCTATCCAGCCGACGACCCCACAGTAACCGATGCCGAGACCTTGAATAAAGTCCTCAAAGCAGCGGACAAGTACCAAATTGATAGGGCTCTCAATTATCTACAAAGTGCATATATCCACTTATGCATGGATGAAATCAGCAAGAAACCAATTCAAGCCTACGCACTCGCATGTCAATACAAGTGGAAGAACCTGATAAAGATCGCCGTGACCGCGTCACTCTATCTATCCCACAACGATATGCAGACGCAGTTTGAAAGCATCGATTGCTCGTCGATAGGCAATCAATGTATCAAGCTGATTCGATATCACTTCAAGTGCTGTACTGCGACCCGGTCGTTCCTCAATTCTCAATTCATGTACGCGCACAATGTCGTGAATACTGCAAGGGGTATGTTGGAAACAAGCGGGCCCTTGGCTATCGCGAAAGCTCTCGAGCCCAGTGGGGCCATTCCGATCAATCTGGGTGGCTCCCAGTTGACGGAGCTATTGGCCATCCCAGGACGGCTTAGAAGTCATGTAAATGGTGCCATTGGGAAGGTATGGTCTTTCGACACCATCCACTGAAGCTGATACCTCTACTAACCAAGCGACAGAGCGAATTTGGGCCGCCGTTTCGAAGCTAGAGGACGGAGAAGGTGATGAGGAAGGACATAGAGTATCGTCACCTCCAAGTCGAGTTAGGACGGATGGTATTTCAGCTAATGATGTCCTTTAAATTGAATTTTGACTGTACATCGCGCTCTCGTTGTAAGCACTAACGGGTCTTCTATCAGGTCTCTTCAACCGCGAGTTAATATTATGGAAAAAAATACTCCAAGCGTCCAGACGTGACCTTAGCTATCGCTTTCGAGAAGTCGAAGCCTAGGACCATGTCATCTGCCGCTCTAAAAATGAGAAGGTTGTTGGCTACTGATAGGAACCTATGTACTGCGTACCTTGAGTCATGTCAAGTCACCGTCAGCTTCGTTGCTTGCTGCGAAGTGACAAAGAGAAGGTGGAGGTTCTAGGTACTCCGCCATTGAATTCGACGAAGAGCCTATGATAGAATGAGCAGCGTGGTACACGCTGCGGAACGGACTGTGCAATCTACCGCAGAATTCTTGAATATGAGGGAAAGGAATAGGCTGAGTGGGTGGGCTTGTAGGGATAGACTGAAGAAATTCACCGCTTACGAAGTAGACTACTTAACGGCGGGATACACCATCTGGGGAGAATACAGGGTAGAAGAGCTCGATGTCTATGTGGAGGGCTAAAAGAAGGTACCAATCTAGATAAGATGTTGGTTTTAGTGAAAAGATTCAGAAAGCCGTTGAAGACGAACGTACGTTGACCATAGGGCAATTAAGAAGTACAGCATCCACACGCAATTCCACCGAATTGAGCATGCATTGTGGAGGTGACCCAGATAGACAGCCTCTCTTCTCTCGCGTTGGATAGAAGAATTCGAGCTTAATCGTTGCTGAACTGGGGTCAGGCTGTGTAGGACACCAGTCAACGTGACTTCGCGGCAATGTGCAAATTTCCAAGGAATGAGACGGTGACCACTCGTCCGTTAGCGAGGGATAGTCCTCAATACTTCGCAAATTGACTGAAAAGGATAATGCTTCAGTAAACGAACAAAACCCATCAAGACGAACGCACGATAAGGGCCCCGGGGCTCTTGAACTTGGATTATGAAGTCAGTGTGATCGGCCAGTCCCCGGTGACTAGGGTGTTTCCAAGTGTGGAGGTAGGTTCTCTAGGTTCGCAAACCAACCAATCAGTGGACGAAAACCAAGAGTAGCAACATCAAACCTACAAGGCAAGGTCCCCCATCTCTTGACATTCGAGAGCCTCAATCTGGTAACCGAAAAAACTGGATTGGCTTATGGTGGTATAGATGAACATGAAGGAGAGGATACGGGTCGAGTTGACACAAGACACAAGAGGGTTTCCAAGAAGAAGCAAAATAGTCGTCAGAGTTGAAGATATGTCCGCGTAGGAAGAGTAGAGTACATAGAGCGAAGCGACGGACTAGACATGATGATCATCGCACATGAAGCTTGAAGGGGTCGTAGGTAAAGGGTTGAGTATGACAATGGGCAAGGAGGTAACGACGAGCGTATAAGGACATAGTAGGGAGAAAGAATCGGACCAAGCAACGACAGATAGATTAACAACAGGGGGAGGGGAAACGACCGTAGAGGAACGAGAAACGAGAAACAAAAATAGGTTGAAGTCCATTGAAAAAACACCAGAATTGAAACCGAAAAGCTTTACGAAAGTAGCCCCAATCCCTTGGGTGGCTGGATGCTGTCGTCTTCAGCAATGCATGCCGCATCACACCGTCAACCAGCCGAACCTCTGAAATTGACTGGGCACATTCGCAATGTCTTCATCGTCCAAACTCCTCATTACAACCACGACTTATCCTCACAGCAGTCTCAGCCCCGCACATTGAGGTATCACCCTCATAGCCATTGAGCTCGTCGCGGGCCTCAGCCTCGGTCTCAGCGTCGAAGATCATCATCCACGCTGCCGCCCATAGGTATATCCCTATTGACAATGACTTTCCATCTTCATCGAAGTCCTCATCGTAGACTGCGAGGTGGTCATCCGTAACGGTGGGTTTTGGTGACAGAGTGGGAGAGCCAAATTGCGACGGCAGTGGGCACGGACGACGGTGTGGACATAAGATGTCCGCGTCATTCCTTGATCGACCAACTCGGGACAAGCGGAGATGATCATGGTGTCGATGGAGAGGGTGGCTTTACTCAGCGGTGACGGAGAGTAGGCGTGAGGAGGACGAGAAGGTGGTGACGAGGTGCAATGAGCTGTAGGTACAGTTGCTAAAGGGTTCGCAATTGCAGATCTACTTCAACGGCACCAACAGCTTCAAGAAACTCGACCTCCGCGGTTTCTTCGGCATCTTCATCGTCCAACTCCCCACCACGACTACGACCACCGCTCTTCCTTGAGATTCTAGCATCACTCCGCCTCCGCCCTATCCCATCGCCCTCTTCGACCTGAACGTGGGTCAAGACCGCCATCTCTGCTGCCACCCATGTGCGAAAGGGCTGGATTGCGAGGACGGTTCAACGGGAAGCGGATGTTGACGCTATGATATGCTGCTCCTTGAATTTGACCGACTCCGGACGCGAGAGTAGATCGCCAAATCGCCCAGGAGCAAAGCAATACTCGGTGGTGGTCATCAATGAGCATGACATCGTGACTTTGAGCTCGGGACGGATGATGAGCTACCGTTGATCGTGAGTCTGCTTGTACTGATCTCCTGAATCTGGCGCTTGAGTTCTGGCCGTAGCGTAGGCGATGATGACACAGGGAAGGCAGCGTCTCCGTACGCGATGAAGAGGGCTGCAAGCGGTAGAGGTGGGGGTTGCGCATCTTGTGGCTGAGCATGGGCAGCGTTAGAGGCAGCTTGTCACGCTGCCCGCTGTGAGCTGTTGAGACACCAAAATCCCTCTTCCTTCAACGCATTCTACGTTCTTCGGATATATTCACCTGGGGGGAGAACATAAGTCAGTACAAGTGATACCGCGAGTGGAAAGGGAAGAAGACGGAGTAAGGAAGCAAGACGGGAATACGCTGGCGATAAGAAACGAAAGAAGGTCCAAGAATGGCATCGTCAATTTGATGAAGGAGGGAGCGCCTCCATCAGAGGTGTCGGACAAAGACAAAGCGACAAAGAGGTATCAAAGACGACGGCAACATGAATAGTGATGGAAGGAAAAGATGAAGAGACTTGAAGAGAACGTCCGTGTCGAAAGCTTGGACGACATCAACGCCATCGAAACGGGAAAATGAAGAAGAAGAAAGAGAGATCGAAAGCAGCAACCGCGAAAAACGAAACGAGCAACGAAGAGGGAGTGAAATCAACACCCATGAAGGCATGAAGGCACTAGCTGGAGCTCGACTCCAAGTTCTGACCGAATACAGAACGGTCGTATCGAAGCCATGACGTATGCCGTCAACAGCGTCAACAGCGTCAACAGCGAAGGCGGTATCAAGACGAACAAAACAACCCAAGAAGAAAGAGGAAGTCAAACGAAAAGAACATAAATTCACCTCCTACCAATCGTCACAACTCACTCTACGCACACAACCCCTCCATATATCATCGTACCATTCAGGCTTCCAACACTGGCGAAGTAACCTATCTGTACACAGGTGGTGGCAGCGGGGGCCGATGATAGGCTGTCGACCATGCCGACAACGGAAAGGAATGGGAGGTGTTCGCGTTCGATGTTGATGTAGCCATACAGTTCCTGTGGTATTCCGTACGACGTCTATTGTGGTCGCGGTGGCACCAGCCGGCGAGTATGTCGTCGTTATCCTCTTACTCCTGTGTCTCCTTGGTGGACGAGAGTAGGAGAGCAACTTGCTTGTTGGTACCCAAACGATTATCTCCCTCTCCACCAGCCACTTCCACGCGAGATTAAGAATAGTAGGGGCGTAGAATTCGGTAGCGAAGGACGGTTGGAATCCGCGCCCGTATTCATTCACGTTCGCCTTCCTTCCCTATGTTGACCAACGGTACTCTGTTGCGATCCGTGAAACGGTCAACTCCATCCTCCATCTCCCGCCGCGTTCCTACACGAGCACTGATCGCGCGAACAAGAGGCCCACCCTCCAGCTGCGCCGAGGATTGGTACTCGTGGCTCTAGACAGTCGAGGGTGCAATGGACGTGGCATGCCTTGGATGTGGTGTAGCCCAACGTGCGATGTCTTGTCCGAGGGGAGACGAGATGGTCACGAAGTAGACGGATATTCTTGAGATGATTGCGTCTATACAAGGGGAAGTTGAGCATGGATTCGCTGAAGGGTGGGGGAACCCGGCAAGAAGGCGAAGACTCGCCCAAGGACCATAGCATGGGAAGGAATAGGGTAGGGAGAAGAACAAGCAAAAGAGCAGAACATACCCAAGGACACACAATCGTATACCCCTGCGTGACGAACGAACGAGAGGAGGTTGACCGGGATGATCAACGTCCACGACCTTTTCTAATACTGTTCTTCCTTCCCTTGCTCCTCCCTCGGTAGCCTTGAAAGCTCTCGCGGTTTGAATGGCACAACCCTGGCTCGTCCTCGTCGCTCATCAACAGGAGATAGTATGCGTATGGGCGTGACTGATGGTGCTGGACATTGTCCACACGAGTCCTGTTAAGATGGGTGATGTCGATTGCAGGCGGTTGGGGATAAACAGGTAGAGTGTATGGGTAGCCATCGATACCGGTCGGTACGAGGTCGAAGGAAGTCCATAACACGTCTAAGGGTGCGGTTGAAGTAGAGGCGAGTAGGTGCGTAGGGATAGTATCGTCCCAATATAGAGGAATCGCCCTGGATGCCGGGGAAAACAGGTTCAGAAATCGGGCAACCAAACGAGCACGAAGACAACAGAACGAAGAACAAGGATGAGGCCAGCAAGGAACGCTGAAAGGGAAGGGGAAAAAGCTCACAAGTATCGTCTCCCACAACTCAACTTCAGCTAGCATCACATCCTCTGCATCGGAGACCTCTTCCCTAGTGTCACGGTATTCGTGGTCTCGTCTCGTACGTGACGAGACCAAAGATCCCATCGTCATGCGCAAGCTTTGTGGACTGAGGAGTCGAAGTTTGAATGTGAAAAAGGAAAAAGGAAAATTGAAGTAGTCAGAACTTACATTTGATTTTACGACCATGATTGAGAGATATTCTACATTGTGAAGGTGCCGGACAAGCTCAGTAACGAGTGAAATCCCTTCGGACGGTATTTGAATACTTCGGAGATTGTTCAGTGTCGGAATTGGGAGCATGGGAGCAGGGATGGTATTGATTGAAAAGTGCTTCAGTGAACTGAGTGACGAGTCTGACAGACAGCGAGCGAGGAAACCCCAAAGCCCCTGGTTGGTCTCCAGCGAATTCAGCTTGGGGAGTTCAATAGCAGCATCGTGAAACTGCTCTAAACTTTGAATGATCACTTGTTCGGTACCAAGAACAGCGATGGTCTGAAGATTTAGATGAAGCGGCAAGAGAGAGAGAAGCTCTTCAGCGCTCCCTGTGTCTAAGATTCGTAGATGCGTGAGTCGACTTGGATTGGGGAGACTGCGGAGGACGTCAGGGGGAAAGGTGACGTAGGGGCAAACAGAGATGTGGTGTACGTTGTTGAAGAAGGGTAAGATATTGCGAATCTCAGCCCATCCGGTCTTGATGATATGTTTCCACCCCATGACCGACGAAGCTCTCCAATGGAGTGGTCTAAGGACGAGGTAGGCGGTGTACGCGGCCAACAGCGGATTGGACGAGAACGTCGCTTGTAAGTTCGGAAGACGGTGGAACCGGATGGAAATGTGGGGGTAGGTAGTATACGGGACTGGCGGTTCCCAGACTACATTCCAGTGATACTTTCTTGTGAGCAGGATGCGACGTGAGAAAGTGGAAAGAATAACTCACAAAGATCCTCGATACCACGAGCGTGTCCCCCGCCGTTTGCAATAACCCATTCAAGGAAGTCTTCCCATCCCGAAGGCACTATCGAGATTGATCTATAAATGATGGGCGTGACAAGGGCGTGCAGTCTCTTCGAAACGATTTGAAGGGGTAATAGAGCGCTGCGATTTTGGAATTCGTCGCAGGAGACGACCATCGTCCAGAGTTCCATCGGGAGTTTCACTAGTCACTCTCGGTCAGTGTATTTCAGGAGTCATAGACTAGACGTTGAATCCGACCTAGCATGTTGAAGCTGGAAGTCGGATTTTCCTGGGAGCACCACCAGACGCACCAGTTCCGTTCGCTCGAGCAAGCCACGATTCTAGGGAAAAGCACGATATCAAACCGATGACGTTGTTTGCTCTCGAGGGCTTTGTCTTCTCGTTCAATTAATCCATCCATATGGGGTTATGAAGCCTTTACGATTCGAACATGAGGAGAGGGTACATGTCCGGCTGAGCTAGATATCTTCTGCTGCGCTCATGGGTTTCAAATGGATCGCTTCTATTGCGGCAGACTGTGTAAAGCTTTGTGAAGTACAAAGGAGCTTCCCTTCTCCGCAGTCCCTCGTGTGTGAAAGAAGCTCGCAAGGCGTTCGAAGTGCGCAGTGCAATCCACGCATGTTCTCGCACTTCCATTCAATGAGACCACCTTCAAAGACTACGCAAACCGCGCTAGAGCCGGTGGGGACTTGATCCTTCTTGCTTCTCACTGATCATTATCGATGTACAAGAAGTAAGCATTGCTCCCCTCTAATGCTTCGGACATCCTCAACCACATCAGATCAGTACCAAGCGTCAAAATGACCGACGCACCTTCGCCTTTCAACAGACCAGACGCCGATATTATCCTGCGTTCTCTAGACGGTGTCAAGTTCCACGTCCACAAACTCATCCTCTCCGTTTCGTCCCCGTTTTTCGACGACATGTTCTCGATTCCTCAGCCGAAAGCATCTGGAGAGTCTCTTCTAGATGACGATACATCGCTCCCGATAATTCCCTTCGTGGAGGACTCAGTCACTCTTGACATCCTTCTACGTGACTGCTATCCTACTCAAGAGCACGTATTCACCGATCGCGGCGTGCTGATGAAGGTTCTGCGGGCGGCGGACAAGTACCAGCTTGATAAGACGATGCGTCGTCTCGAGCAAGTGTATATACACTTGTGCGCAGACGAAATCAGCAAAAATCCAGTCGAGGCCTACGTCCTAGCATATCAACGCAAGTGGAGCAACCTTTCGAAAGTAGCCGTCAAGGCATCACTTCTCTTCACACACGATCAAATCCAAGCGCAGTTTCGTTCGGTCGATTTCACAACCCTGGGTAGGGCATGTCTTACGTTCCTTGAGCATCACTTCAAATGCTGCGCCGCGACAAGAGATTTCTTGTCCAAAGAGTGTCTCCCATGTGGGGTCATAGGGGCGGCGAGAGACATGACAGAGACCAACGGCCCTTGCATCATCTTGAAGCACTTGGAGCTTGCTACAGCTGAGTATATGGGCGAACTCAGCAAGCGACGAGGTGTACCACTGGATATTCCTTCAAAATTCCA
This sequence comes from Pleurotus djamor, assembly GCA_029747585.1. Taxonomy (NCBI): domain Eukaryota; kingdom Fungi; phylum Basidiomycota; class Agaricomycetes; order Agaricales; family Pleurotaceae; genus Pleurotus; species Pleurotus djamor. The sequence goes on along the minus strand of JAPEVF010000310.1, from coordinate 23,128 downwards.
GATTGCAATCAATTGTGCCGTTAGAGAGGTAGGTAGAGTCATCTCTTCTAAAGTACAATAATGCGAGTGTATTGATATGTCCTAGAGCGAGCTGGGAACGCCGTTTTGAAGCTTCTGAGAGGACCTCCTATCCACAGGGGTCGAGGGAGGGGGGAAACAAAAGCCGTCTGTAGTATCACCCCGGCTTCGAGATCTTGATATTTCTGACCTGAGCTCTACGCCACGCTGTGTCAATGCTTGGTCAATGCTAAGCTGTGTTGCGCGAGATTGTCGGATTCTTCCTTTCCTATCGTGATTTGCTAATGAGCCCAGTGGAATGCACGGGAGCCGCCACTAAGCATTGTTGGGGTACATACCTTCGTTGGTCACTACCCCCTCCACGGAGATCAGAATCTGCGCGCATGCGCACGGTTCATCTTCATTCTTCGTTTTTTGCGTTCACCTTGGCTCCGTAAATATCACCACGCACGCCGACGCGGAGCTATCACTCGTCGTCGTCCTTACTTGCCTCTGATTTTCGGCGCGTGAGTTCTTAGCATTTGACGGTTCTCTGTACTAAAGAAATGCACGGCACTCTCTCGACAGCTAAACGAAAGCGAAATTCCGCTGGTTAATCCAAGCCCCTGTCATGAACTCCTCTTCGGAGCTAAAAAAATTTGAGATCGAATATCCTGGCACACGCTCGAGTTCTCTCGCCCACCATCCCCTCTCCGTTCCCTCTCATCCGACGCTCACTGTCCACGCAAATCGGTGCTCACAACCGACTTGGTAGTGCTTATCTTGGATTTGGACGGACTCAGGTGCGTATCCGTCGATGCTTCGAATCTGACGTGATTTTTGACGCATTCACGTACATTTTCAGACTCTGCTCGTTTGGTTGCCCCATTTCTGAACCTGTTTTCCCCGGCATTCAGGGCGATTCCTCTGTATTGGGACGATACTATCCCTACGCATCTACTCGCCTCTACTTCAACTGCACCCTTAGACGTGTTATGGACCTCCTTCGACCTCGTACTGACCGGTATCGATGGCTACCCATACACTCTACCTGTTTATCCCCAACCGCCTGCAATCGACATCACCCATCGTAACAGGACTCGTGAGGACAATGTCCAGCACCACCAGTCTCGCCCACACGCATACTATCTCCTGTCGATGAGCGACGAGGACGAGCCAGGTACATCAATTCTTACCGCTTGACGGCTCTCTGTACCCAAACGATGCACGGCACTCTCTCGTCGTCTAAGCGAAAGCAAAAATCCGCTCGTTATAAGAAGTCAATCGAGGACATTCTCTCTATCCTCCATTTCCACGCGCCTGTGCTACGTATCCATTGACCCATCCCCCTCAACCATTCCTCCGCTTCGTTCACAGGTTATTTGGGTGCATAGAGTATAGCCGTTCTTCACCCCTCAAAAAGGGGACCGAAAATATCCTATCATACATCGAGTATAAGTAGCTGCACTTCAATAGAAGAGAGAAAGAAAGGAACATACCTTCCCTATAGAATTGTCCAGGTGACTCCTCAAATTCGAAGGAATGACAGATAGAGTCGCAGCCGTCTGGTTGTGTGACACAATATCAGCACGCACAGCTGAGTCAAGATCCGTCACAATTTCCAGCGGTCCCTTTACAAGTAGCGCATTCCTTGCTTTGGTGATGGAATTACACGTCGGAGAGGCATCAAGGAAACTTCGAGTTGCAGAGTAACACTTGAAGTGATATCGTATCAACTTGATACATTCATTCGCTATGGGCGAGCAATTGATGTCCTCAAGCTGAGCTAGGATTCTGTGGTGGGGTATGTAAAGCGAAGCCTTTGCGGCAGCTCTCATAGCGTTCTTCCACTTGTGTTGACCGGCGAGGACGTATGCTTTAATGGGCTCCTTGTTAATCTCGTCACGACATAATCGGATGTACACCTGTTCGAGATAACGGAGTGTTTTGTCGACTTGATACTTGTCCACCGCTGCGAGTACCTTCATCAGAACATTGACATCGGCAATGATGGGCTCATCGATGGGGTATAAACCGCACAGCAGGATGTCAAGTGTCTCTGAGTCTTCATTGAATGTAACCGTCGGTAGCGTTGATTCTTCCTCGCACGATTTTGGCTGAGGGACTGAGAACAGTGCGTCAAAGAAGGGGGATGCGATGGAGAGGATGTTCTTGTGGACGCGATAATCGATGCCATCGGAGGATTGTAGAATCACATCGGCATCTGATCTGTCGAAGGGCGACGATGCGATGGTGGACATCGTATTCTGGGACTGCTCTGATCTATCCCAGCTGGATTAGAATGCTCTGGAGATAGAAGTGTGTCGCCCTCTAGTTAAGTAAGAGGAGAAGGAGCTACACTTGATGGGAGGCGTCGGGGAGAATGAGTTTGGAAGGCCTCACTGCTTCTATTAAGGTGACCACCAGCATGCTTAGGTAAGACTTCTTGGATATACTATACACTCTGTGTCTATTTAATGTGTTCTAGCAGTTGGATGTCTAGAACCTCATCCACGCGTTGTTCACGCACGTTCACTGTTGAAAACTTGACGGCATTCAAGCCCCTGTCACGAGCCCCTGGCTTCGGAGCTAAAATTGAGATCGAATGTTGCAGCACACGCGTAAGTGCTCTGAGCTCTCTCTCTCTCTCCCACCATCCCCTCTCCGTTCCCTCTCATCCGACGCTCACTGACCACGCAAACCGGTGCTACAACCGACTGGGTAGTGCTTATCTTGGATATGAACGGACTCAGGTGCGTGTCCGTCGATGCTTCGAATCTGACGTGATTTTTGACGCATTCACGTACATTTTCAGACTCTTTTCACCCATTCTATTCCCGTTGTGGCTTCGCTGACTCTAGGTCATATCGAAGATGGACTGGGAGGAGAGGGGATGGGGCAACGACCTGATAAGCGGCGTCTCTCCCAGAACCTTGAATCCCAGGACCTACCTTTGATGCGATCTACGTCCACATACTCGTCATACAACCGTATGATTAAATAGGAAGCTGCGAAAATCCCCACTCTCCTCAAAATCCCATCTTCATCCCTCAAATACATCTACGTTGGATTATACCTCCCAAGTTCTGGATCCCATGATCCATCACCGTCCGTCCTCTTCGACCGATTCAAGGAGCTAGTAATCGTGGATGTGGACAACCTCTCTGAAGACAATCCAGCTTTCCTCGTCCGCTTTCTTCGCAATGTGAAGGATCCCGTGGAAGTGTACTTCGCAGGAAGTCCGGAGATATTTCGGTCGTGGTGGGAGAAAGCTGAAGAGGAGGTTGAGCTTGCTACTAGGAGCCGGTAGGTAAAGGATCATACTTACCATCTTCGAGTTTCGCCTCCTTTACCTGGATCACGGAGGAAATTGCCTCTGATTATCTACGAAGTCAACGCCCTCGAGAGCAAACAAAGTATTTATGATCTGATTGATCTGTCATCTAATCTCTTTTTTCCTCCCTCGAAAGAAGAAAAACAAAAGTCGACGACCTTCGTTGACCGAATTCCGTCTTCAGCATGATAGGCAAGAGCGTTGAATCATTGTGTGACTCCTAGAACGTGCGGACTTATCGGAAATAGCGAAACTCCCTACTGAACTCTGGGTTACGGTCATCGCCAGCGACGATTCTCAAGATCGGACTTCACTCTTACCCCTCCAACTCGTCTCAAAACAGCTACATGCCCTCGTTACCCCTCTTATTTACAGTGCAATTTCAGTAACCTATTTGGGTTCGGACGATTTCGCCCAATGGGCTACAGCACACGTTGCAGAACAAGTTCGTGGTATTGAGAACATTTGTCAGTCATTCTCCCTTCCTCACTTTGTCTTCCGCTCACAGAAGGTCTACAACGTAGTCTGGGAGCCACAGGCCCCATATACTACGTTCTCGCACATTTCTATCCCATTCCATCGACTTCCAAAGTTGTACGCCACGTTCTCGCTGAATCCATCACTAGCAACCCACACCAATTCGCTTATTCTCAAACCATTCTACGGAAGGGCTGCTCTCATAAGACCATGGAAACACGTCGTCGAGATGGGATGGGCTGAGCTTCGCAAGCTTTTACCTTTTTTCAAGAACGTGCACCGTATCTCTGTCTCCTGCGCAGTCCCCTTCCCATCCGAAATCCTCCTAGATCTTCCGACGCCAGGCCAACTGACGCACCTAGAAATTCACATTTCAAGGAGCGCGGACGAGCTTATCCTTCTCCTCAAGCAACAATTGAATCTTCGAGTCCTCCATATTCCCTATCCAGGATATTTCACCATTTCCGAGAGGTTTTATGACGCTCTCGTTGATCTCCCCAGACTCACTTCACTCAGGCTAGGTCCGAGCCTTTGGGTCTTCCTCTCTCGTCAACTATCCACAACGTCATTCAGTGCGATCAAGCACTTTTCAATGGACCACATCCCTGANTCCCCTGCCCCCGATCTCCATGCTGAACGACCTCTTGAGCTTGCAGGTATCTTCCGAGGATATGTCGAGCATTCGACAACTTGTACAGCATCTCAATAGCGTCAAAAATCTTTCACTCCTAACTTCAACATCCGATGTGAGCTTTTGTTTCTTCTCTCGGTGCATTTGTCGACCGACTCAGACATGGAATAGGACGATACAGACATCTCCAGCCTCTTCAATATCCCGTCCCAATCTCTGGAATACATCTCCCTCGGATCATACCTCCCGCCATCTGCGTTCCAAACACATCCGTCATCCTCTCTCTTTGAACGATTCCCAGCACTGGTGGTTGTTGATATAGAGGACGTCTCTAACGGAGATCTGGGCGTATGGCGCTTTATTCGTAACCAGAAAGACCCTGTAATGGTGGAGCTCGGAAGTCTTGGGCCGCTGTGTTCGTGGTGGGAGAGTGCGAGTGAAGAGGTTGAGAATATTAGGAGGGAGTAAAAAGTAACTGCATACATGATCACTTCAAATTCTGACGTCCAGAATACTCCATGTCGACCGAATATTCTCTATCCCCATCATGTACACCGAAAAATCTACAGATTGTCCGTTTCGAGCAAGGATACACTAGAGTACATGTAGCAATAGCCTGGGCGTACCACGACGAAGCCAACGAGCATGCACCTGGAAGTTTAGACGGAAAGCCCAAAGATGAGAGAAAGAGATACTCTATGTATTGAAGTAAATGAACACGAGACGCGTGCGATGCAGGGGATAGGGCAGAGATAAAGTGTGACAAGGCGGTGCAAGTGGGTACATGATAACGATTATAAGGAAGTCAATGGGACACAGAAGACCAACGATCACAATCACAGATTTTACCCAGAATTCCAATCCTTAGCCACACAGTCTCTACTCGCCAGAGCAGCAGCCTCTACCGCATCGAGGAGCTCGAGGAGCTCGACTCCAGCGTGTAACTCTGCTCCAGCGTCTCAATGGCTGCGACCACCACCACATCTGCTCGGAGCTGCAGCGTCGGTCAGGTCTCCCTGAGGGTATCACTTTCATCCTCGCCGACCTCAGCGAATGATTGACAAGCAGTTCGAGGCATGTGGAATGATGGGGTCGACGTGAAATGCGGCTCCCTCAGTGGAGCAACTTTGGGCGCACGAGGAGCTTGTAACATCGTTGGAAGGCTGGCCAGTGTATAGGGTAGAGTATACGGCGGCGACAATGGATGGTCATGGGACCATCATGGTGGCAACATCGGCTGCGGCGTGTAGGTTCGGCATCGGTGAGTTTTGGTCTGAGGACTTGGACCCCGTTCGGGACGAGTAGTAGTCCAGGGTGACGCGGAAGTCCATCCATGATAGAGGTGTTTGGCTGTTGCCTTAGTTTGTGGCGACAAGGGCTGCGATTCCAACGTCCACCACTCCTCTTTTTGCGACGGCTACATTTGGAATGGAAAAATAAGTTAGTATCAGTCGAACTGGGATGGAAAGATCATAGACGAGCAAAGGCCAACGAGATAGTATGGTGGTAGACTCGGGACAACACAGCCAGTGATGGTGGAACGAAGGTCAAAAACCGAGACCCTAAACGTTCAACGAGACGATAAAGGCATGGAACCAAATTGGAGAGACCAACGAAAAGAGCGCGACCAAATGTTGGAGAAACGGCGATGAGTTTTTGACGACAACGCCAGCGTCCTCGCCGGCGGCAGAACACAAGCACGCAACTAGAGTAAAGGGAAAAAAGGACAGCACTCGAAGAAATGCCAATTCATTGTACTAGTAGTTAGCACAAAAAAGGGTCGCGTCGAAAACTGATACCATCGATGAGATCCACAAGTCCCTCCGCGTAGTACAAGTCCACAAGAGTCCAATCCGAGGTCGAAATCCATGATGAAAACTCACCCATCAAACGTTGTGATGAACGTCGAGCTACCTGGAGCGACGCTCGCATGGCACCCTCATAACTGGGTCCGCATGCTACAGCATGTGGGGGGCGAGCATCTATGTGAGCGGCTGAGGCAAACCCGATGAGCACTGGGAACGTTCGGCCGAATGTCCCGCCAGAGGAGGCGAGGATGCAGTTTGACACTATAACAAAAATGTGAGGAAATCAAGAAACGGAGGAGAAAGGACGGGAGAAACTCGCATCGTGGCCTTCTCAGTTGACGCATCGTTCGTAGCCCGGGGCAGAGGGAGACTTCCTATGCGTTTTCTAGCCCCAGCACAACGAGGAACTCTGCGACGTACATCTGTTGACGACGGCCGAGGCTACAAATACGAGCGGAAAATCAGTGAAGATTGAGAAAAGGTAGCCCACAAAAGATAAAAGCACGAAAAAGACCGCCAAAGGGAACGGCGAGCGGAGGAGAGGGGAAGAAGACGAAGAGAACGTACCAAGCAATGCGCAATGCCAACGGATCCTTTTTCATTCGCTTTCCCATCCCTTGACCATCACTCGAGCTTGTCCGCATGAGGGGGCGAGAAGAACACCCGTGTCGGTACGGCTGTCGACGTTGACGCACAACGTTGAGCGGTGACCGGTGGCCGGCGACACCTTAAATTTCATCGGCGGCTCGAGGGCACCCGTCTTCATGTTTCCATAACCAACGGCCTTCGTGTTTCTGAGACGATTGTAACAGAGCAACGAGCACTGGGTCGTAATTTGTAATATTCGAGCGAGAAAGAGAGGAAGAGAAAGATGAAAGGAAAAAGAAGTTTGGGCGCTCTCGTCAAGCGCTCATATCTCCTTTGACATCCCCTGACATCCCCTCCTAACATCACTGGCACACCTTCCCAACCTCGTTGGGCTAGATTATGCGTCGCGTTAAGACATCATGAAACTATCTCAGTTCCTTCCCAATTCCTTCCTCAGAGGATAGTACAAGGATCGACGGATTCAAGAAAGTTTTTCTTTGTTGCCGCTGTGTTGTCCATGGAGTCAACGGCGTCGAGACCAAACAATGTGCCCACATCTCTAGGGTACTTATCAGTAATCTTCCATCTAATCTTACTTCGTTGCGCGAGGAATCAAGAGCCTACGCACCAGGCTCTAAGCTAGAATGACAGGTAGGAGTGCAGACGTAGCCTTCGACTCCTCACAATTTGGCTTACATACTTCGAATAGCGAAACTACCGATTGAACTCTGGGCGAATGTTATTGCCAGCGACGATTCTCATGATCGCAGGTCACTCTTAGCGTTGCAAGGAGCTTCAAAGCAGTTGTACGCTCTTGTGACTCCCCTTATCTACAACACAATCTCAATAATGTATTCGGGCTCGGATGACTTCGTCAAATGGGCTGAAACACACGGTGCAGAACATTTTCATGGAATTGAGACGATTGGTCAGTCATTTCCCTTCCTCGCTTTTGTCCTGCGCTCAAAAGAGGGCTTGAACGTAGTCTGGGAGACGCAGAACCAATATACTACCTTCCCGAACATTTATATCCCCTTCCATCGTCTTTCCAAATTACACGCGACCTTCTCGCTCAATCCGTCACTGGCAACACACACCACCTCCCTTATTCTTAAGCCATTCCAAGGAAAGACTACTCTCAAAAAAGAATGGAAACACGTCATCGAGATTGGATGGGCCGAGATTCGCAAGCTTTTAACGTATCTCACAAACGTGCACTGCATTTCAGTCTGCTGCTCAGCCAAATTCCCATCCGAAATCCTCCTCAGTCTCCCTACGCCAGGTCAACTGACGCACTTACGAATTCTCGCTGCGCAGAGCGCGGAAGAGCTCGTCCCTGTCCTCAAACTACACCCAAATCTCCAAGTCATCCGTATCCCATTCCCTGGATATAGTGACATCCCAGCGCAGTTCTACGATGCTCTCATTGACCTCCCCAGGCTCATATCGCTCGAGCCGGGTCCGACTCTTTGGTCCTTCCTATCTCGTCAACTATCAGCGTCGTCACTGAATTCACTCAGACACTTTTCGCTTAGCACTGTCCCCGCTCCCTTACCCCCGGTACCGACCTTGAACAATCTTCTGAGCTTCCAGATCACGTACGAACGCCCCTCAATTGTTAAGCAAGCTGTACCACACCTTCGAAGCATCGAGTACATTTCAATCATGGCCTCCACATCGGATGTAAGTCCCCCCTCCNTTCCCCGTGCAATACTCAAAGTCCCATATGTTCTATAGGAGATTACCGAGATCACCGACCTTTTCAGTATCCCATCGCCGTCTCTGAAGTACATCTACATTCAATCATTCCACCCAGCCTCCGCGTTTCAAACGCCACCTCTATCTGCCCTGTTCGACAGATTCCCGGAATTGGTGATCCTTGACATTGATGTCATATCCGAGTCCACCCTGTGTCGCTTTCTTCGTGGCCATTCGGACCCTATGGAAGTGCATCTGAGAAGCCTGGAACCGTTTTGGTCGTGGTGGGAGAGAGCGAGTGAAGAAATTGAGAGCGCTATTAGGATCGAGTAGGATAGACCACATGTAATCCGCCCTTCCTAATGTGCGAGTGTGTATACGACGAAATGTAATGCCCTCCAAGGTTGGCAGGGGTCTGCTGTGATAAGCCTTCGGACGGATCGCTTTGAGCGAGAACTTGAATTCACAATAAAGAACGGCGACTTGTGAGTAGTTGAGACGAGGAGGAGCACAGAACGAAACCAGCAAGGACGTGCGAGTATATCTTGAAGCTTATACGGAAAGGTTCATGATGAGGAGAGGAGGTATGTATTGGCGTACAGAGAGATACACCAAAGCCATCTACATGGCAGAGCGGAAGGGCTTTGAACCGAGATGAGATGAGCAAGGAAGAAATAAGAATTATAGCGAAATGTAGAAAGAAAAGAAAGGACTGTGCGCTAGGAGAGCAAGAACGCAAGTCCATGGGATACGGAAGGCTAACAAACACGATCGCAGTTATCACGAACCCCCACGCGCATAGGCTCTACTTGCCAGAGCAGCCCCACGGGATCGATCAACTTGAGGAGCTCGGAGGCAGCGTACACCCAGGATCCTGATGCCTGAGACCACCACCGACAATTCGAGTCCACACAGCTACATCACACGCCCACCATCTGAGAGCACCACTTTCATCGCCGTTAGACATCAGCCTCCTCACAGGGTGGTCGACCACGGTGTAAACGTAGAAGACCACAACTTGAGTTCGTACAACTCTGTTCCGGAGAGAAAATCATAGCGTCGCCTCATGATAGCATCGTGATGACGACACGAGCTGCGGCTGCAGTGGGTAACTTCGCCATAATCTGAGATTGGCACTTGCACTTCGTTCGGGCTGTGGCACTGAGAATGATGACACCGGTGAGGTACCCGTCAGTAAGGGAGGTGTTTGCTTGTTTCCTTGCCTCGGGGCAATAACGACGGCTATGGGTGCAACCGCGCCTGCTGGACAGCTCGACCTTTAGAAGCAGCCCTCTGGGGAGGGAGATTTCGAGCTTCTAAAGACGCCTCTCGTATTTCTGCGAGACCGACACTTGTAAGGGAAAAACAAGTTAGGACCAGAAGAAGAAAAACGCACCTCAGTCGCTTCTTCATCCCGTATGTCCTTCACTCTGGCTCCTCAGCTTCAATGGAGCCTACCTCACGCAAGCGGTTGAGGATAGTCAAGGAGAGGATTGATGCATGGTCGCAACCGCCAGAGAGCGCGGTGACAGTGTATGCACAGTGAATTTGGGGACAAAGGTCGCTGCTTTCTGTCGCGAGTGGCTGCCTGGACCCAAAGGTCGATGGGGGGCGGTACCACGTATGAGGCCCCGTCTGTTGAAGGGGCATTATCGTTGGTAGTTTTGTACCAAGTCCATGCAATTTCCCTGCAATGAAAGGAGAGCGAATTCAAGAATGGATCACGAAGGTACACTGGTAACAGGACTGGGACGAAAAAAAAAACAGCGAAAAGTTGGCGAAAAGGCAAGCTTACTCTCTCCCAAAACCCAAGGTACATCGTCTCCGCAGTGTGACGACGATTACCTAGCGTATAGCAGAGTCACGTCATTCATTCCCGTATCGTGGTCCGTGGCGTGTGCACAAAGGAAGAGGAAGAGGGTGAAAGCAGAGTTCGGGCAAGGTTCGGGTCAAAAGAACGTTTGGCGCTTTTATCAAGCGCTCACCTCTCCTTACCCCTCGTCTCGCACTCCTGAAGACTTCTCCTTTCCATCTTCTCGTCGAGCTCAAGCCGCCGGGTTTCATCTCATCACAAATCACTTGTCCACAGACGCAGCTCAGCAGAGTACGCTCCGTTGCGAAGCTCAAGATCTCAAAATACCAAGCCCGAGCCCCAATCTTTCTTCCGCCTAGGACCCTTCGTCACAGATCAGATCGGTCAAGGACGATGGTGAGAAGTCCACGTCATGAAAGCAATCGGGCTCACATTTCAAATATCATATTTTTGTCGCTTGAAAGAGTGCTTTGGCCGTTTGTTTTCACGAAACCCTCGGTCGAGTCATGACATTCCCTTTGTTGCCACTTGAAGGCGCTCGAATATAAACCTGTCCCTCCCGCTGGGTTCGAGCCTTCTTCTCAGCATACCCCCATCTCTAATCAGACGCTTACTACGCTACGAGCATGGTACAACCACCATCCACCCCCTTTGATAGACAAGACGGCGATGTAATTCTCCGGTCTTCAGACGAAGTCGATTTTCGTGTCCACACGCTTGTACTCTCCATTTCTTCCTCAGTATTTAACGACATGTTCTCGATACCCCAGCCAAAGCCATCACTCAGTCACGATATACGCGCTCTGCCAATCGTTCCATGTACCGAAGACTCTACCACACTGCGGCTTCTCCTGTGGCACTGTTATCCATTCCCCGAGTCCGCGCCTGTGATCAATGACTTCGCCACGGTGAACAAAGTCCTAGAAGCAGCACAGAAGTACTATATGGGAAGGGTAATCGGTAGCCTCGAGTCGATTTATCTGAGGCTGAGTAGCGACAGCATCAAGACGCAGCCAGTGGCAGCGTACGCACTTTCCTGCCACCACAACTGGACAAACCTCAAGCAAGCTTCTCTCAAAGCGGCACTTCTATTCTCGCACAGCGATATTCAAGCCCAGCTCGCGTCTTCCGGTCACCAACCATCGACTCAAGATAGCCTCAAACTCCTTCAATACCACTTCAAATGCCACGCCACAACTCTCGAATTTCTGAACTCTCGATTCACTTATGACCACGAAGAGGTCGAGCACGCAAAGAGGATGTTGGAGACAAAAGGACCAATGGCTATCATCCAGCATTTGGAAGAGGTTGTGGCGCGGTATATCGCACAGGGATTTGGAGGTGTGACGGGTGAGCTGAGTGGAGTTCCTGTAAGACTGAGAAATCATCTCAGCGAGGTTGTCGCGAAGGTATGTGAGTGTCAATTCCTCGTGAACTTGGCTCGAGAGGATAGGGACTGACGATGACTTTCTTTCTAGTGTAGCGACTTTCAGGTGGAGTTTTGACGCGTAGAGAGCATTGTCCTACAGAAGTAGAGTCTGTAGAGTTGTTTTCCATCAAAAATTCGTAGCTAGTCTCTCATCTCTTCACCGTAAGGGATTCTTGCGCTGAGACTGTTGGATTGCCGGGCCCGTTTTGAGTTGCCGGTGTTGGTTATGAAGGCGAAGCCCTCCGGAGCAAACACTCCCATGGTTTACTTTCCTCTCCGAGATCTAATCTCCTCACTCATTCCCCACTTCCTTGGGGGTTACGCTGGCTCTAGGCGTGAACATGCCAGGTAAGAGTGACCGCCTCTAATCGTAGGACCTTTAGACTAATTATCAATTATCAACAGCACAACTCCCAGTTGAAATCTGGGCTATGGTCGTCGCTAACCACGATTCTCAAGATCGCTCCTCCCTTCTACCACTACAAATTGTTTCCAAGCGGCTGCATGCCCTCGTTACTCCTTTACTCTACGAGACAATCTCAATCACATTTTCGGATGTGGATACATTCATTCATTTTGCGATGGCCCTCGGCGCCCAACAGGATAATATTCCGGCTAACCTTGGTATGTCACTCCTCTTGCTCGTCGATTTTCGTATCCGTGTAACTGGGTTTCACCCGAAGCTTGGGATCCACAGGTCGGAGGGATATCCTTACCCCATATCTCAATCCAGTTTCACCGGATTTCAACGCTGCAAGCATCGTTCACGAGCAACCCATCCTTGGCTGCATATACGACCTCACTAATCCTCAATCCCTTCCATAGAGAAGTCCATCAAGTTCGCCGATGGTCTAGGATAGCGCGGAACGGCTGGGCAACGCTCTCCGCCATTCTTCCATTTTTTGTCAACGTCCACCGAGTTTCAGTCGGCTCTGATTCAAGCTTCCCTATCCCGCTAGATATCCTCCGCGGCTTTCCTACTCGACATCAACTAACTCACCTCGAAATCAACACGTCAACGAGACCTGATGACGCTCTCGCTCTCTTCAAGCTACACCCAAACCTGCGATTTCTCAGGGTACCGCATCCGAAACGCCTCATAATCAACAACCTCTGTTCTTACAATCCCATTGGACTTCCCAATCTCGTTTCGCTTCAAGCTAGCGAGAGAATTTGGTCGATGTTATGCCGTTTTCTGCCTATATCGTCGCTGACTGCACTCAGACACCTTTCGCTGATTGGTCTACCGGATCCCACACCTCCGATTCCGATGTTAAACACTCTCTTGAGCTTTCAAATCTGGTCTGACGACCAGCGAGCCATTGATCGACTTCTTCAACACCTTGACGCGGTCGAATATGTCTCGATAATGGCGCTCACATCTAAGGTAAGTATTGTCTTCCCTACTCGATCGTTCAAGAATCAACACGCAATGACAGGGTGTGGCCAACATCGACGCTCTATTCAGCATCCCCTCCACATCTGTCAGATATATCGACCTGGAATCATACTACTACGGACAGCCCAATACAAAGAAAACACCAGCTGAGCTGTTCGAAAAATTCCCAAAACTCGTTATCGTGGACGCGGACCACTTCTCTGACGATGAAAATCCACGCGTAGTGCGCTTGCTTCGAGGCCAGGCGAGTCCTGTAGAAGTGACGGCGACATCTCAGGGTCTATTTCAAATGTGGTGGGAGCAAGCTAAGGAGGAGGTGCAGCGCGTTACTAGGATCCGGTAGTGCGGGTACTTGGACAGCATTGAGCGTGTCTTTTATCTCTAGTTCCAATTGAATGCAAGAGGAAAGGGTAATAAGAACCTCGAAGCTCTTTAAAATCCCCAAATCTAGTCGATTGTCATGTTGGAGTCGCAGAACGACTGGTCTACGCTGGGAACATTTGCCTGAGATTACGAGCCCCTCTTTCACCCCTGGTACTTTCAATTCGCCCTTTCACGTCGCCCTGTACCTCCATTGCTGCCCCATCGCTGACGTTCAAGTGTAGACATGGCAGATACTCAAGGAAGAGAAATTACTCAAACTCACAGGAGATGTCAGGTGCGCGCAGGGGAATCATCATTGTCCCAGCCTTGACTTCAACGCCAACTTAGCTTCCGCCAGAAATCCTGTCTCTGATTGTCACTGATCCTGTCTTCGACGTTAATCGGAACCAACTCAAACCTCTGTTTCTCATTTCTCGACTTTTCTATCACCTTATCGCGCCGATCTTCTACGAATGTCTCGTCCTTACGGTTGATCGCTCCGCCGACTTTCCATGCACCCATGTGTTTCCTCCCCATCTCCCCGCGCTCTATGATACATTCTTCTCGAAGTCGGCCCTTGCGAAGTACACAAAGACCTTCATTTCCAGGATAGCTAGACATGATCCCGCGTTTGATATGGCATGGCAAGACCTTCAGTCGATCTTGCCGTTCCTTACAAACCTCAAACGGCTGTCTATTTCTCCGCCTCCATCCTCTTATCCCAGCCTGATGAGGTCGCTACCGGACATGAAGAACCTGTCACACTTTGACAATTATTCTATCTGGGAAGAGGAAGATGCTGGGGACATCACACGGTTCGCATTGTCGTTGGAATTCCTTTCACTCCCCGGCCTACCCTTCCTCCCACCGTCGACTGTGGCAGCCTTCGTAGCCCCCAAGCTCCACACAATTCAGTGTCACCCGAAGTTTCTTCCATTAATCACACCAAACTGCTTTCCACGCATCGAAAACTTGGTTCTCTTCCACTCACTCAGCCTCAAGATTGACTTGGATGATGGCATCTGTCGTCGCTTACGCACCTTAAAGTTATTATGCGTTTCGGGCGACCATCTATTACCTCTGTTAGAAAACTTGTATTCGGTCGAATTTCTCCATACGTGGATTAACGAATCCAGCGTAAGTAACGGTCATCGTGCAACTGAAACTTCACTGACTTGTTGTAGATGGAACAGCTTGATTCTCTTCGATTTTTCACAAAGATTCCCTCCGAATATATCAAATATATCCATATGCGAGGCACAACGCTAGAAGAAGATTTCTCCGTTGTATCACGGCTCTTGAACAGACATCCCGCTCTCGTTGTGGTCGATATCCATACATTTCCCCCGCGACCGACTCAATCTCGCAAATCCAACATCAGTCGATATGTCAGAGTCCGCCCTGGCGTGTGCTCGAGCGGTGTTGCTTCAGAAAGGGGACATAGTGTCGATGACGGTTTTGAACGATTACCTTGGTTCAGCGTTCAGAGCCCCCATGTGTTTCAGTCATGGTGGGAAGTACCTGAGATCCGGGAGGACGTCGTTGCCGCTCGTGGTTCGTGCGTAGTGCCTTGTAGCTGCTCGCTTAACTGATCACGCACCTATGTACCAGCCAATGGCCTTGCGTACTATCGGCGTATGTTCCACAAAACTGCGGTTGAGAGTAGGCGAAGTGTTGAAGAAGCTATCCGGAGTCAACGTCGAAGGCGAAAATAACGCTCTCCAGCTGTTCTCCAGAGAGAAATAAATACCGCAGTGCGTTTGAGCATTCTCCCATTGGCTGTGGCCATGTCGTTCCAATTACTTGAATCCAAGAGCAGCGCGAAACGTTATCGGGCAGAACAAGTCCTCCGTTGAGAGACAAGTGAGAACAGCCGCCACCCCGGGGCCAGTGGTGTATCATAGCCCGTAACGAAGCTTGCTTCACTCCGTTGACAAAGTGATGTAGGACCTCCATGCTGCAGTAGAAGTAGGCGATAGAACGAGCGAAGTAAAGGGAAGAACCCGATCAAAGCTGCGGTCGAATCCTAAAATGACAAATGAAAGAGGCGCATGACCCGCCTCGCGGTCGATAAGGATTTAATAACGCCTAGGTGAGAGTTGGCAGGAAGCACGGAAGAACGATAGATACCACTTTCTAGCGCCAGAAGAATGATGGAATTCATCATCGTGAAGACTCGGCTGAGCTACGAAGGTGACCAGAGAAGAACAAAAAGACGGTTGACCGGCGAAAGCGATTCAGCGGATGGGGATGGCGTGTGCAATGGAGAGAGGTGAGCAGATAGTCGGTGGGAGTCCACCCAAACACCGTGATGAACCCGACATCCCGATTCCCGTCGTGGTTAGAGCATGTGAACGTAAACGGTGAGTTCATCCCCACACTCTACACGTAACGGCCGTGAGCAAGCTCGGGAAGGTGACGGGTAATGACCCCGAGTCATATCATCTCATGCACCGCGCTATCGTCGGGGAACGCCTCATTCGGTTAGCACAGACGTCAATCCTGGATGATCTATCATTGTCAGTGGACTAACCGAATAGCACGCCATAAGAAACTGTCCTTACGACAGCTGTGATGATGGCCCCGCATGAGTGTGTCGGCGCGAAAGGAAAGGCTGAGATATCAGAATTTCTTCTTGGAAGGAGCCACAAGGGTTGATGATCATTGATGGCGGGCCGTAACCGAATAACGCCCAGCCGCCATCAAAACGTGAGTCTCATTTGAGACAAAGCAAGGTCAGGAGGAGTTGAAAGGTCCGCGGTGGGAGAAAGGGTGGAGAAGAAGGCAGACCGTGCGGTGTACGGCGGAAAGGAAGCATACGTCGGTGCTTCTGGTACCCCGAGCGTGCGTAGAATGGGACGAAAGCGTCGATACTTGCCGTATGGGTGAGGCTCTATGAGAAAAGAAAAACAAGTAAGTAGAGATCGGCTTACCGTGGCTACATTTGGAGCCGGCAATTCGATGGAATGATATGTTGATTTCGTCAGTGTATTGCCTCGAGGCGCAGTCGAGCCTAAACTTTGCCCGCACGGCTTGACTAGATATGGTAACTCCTCCCGTACAAATCATCAAGTAGAGGGGTCGGGGGAAGATAGGCTGTATCCTAAATGAACCGTCCTTGTCAGGATCAATCCTAATGTGTTATCAGGCTCATCGCAGTGTGGTCAACTTACAGAAATGGACCGAGGACCAATCGTATCACAAGGAAGCTTCGAGCAAGTGTCACAAAGCACTTGGTCCAAAGCTGAAGGCCGCCATGTATAGGGAAAAAAAGCAAGTAAATGTCGGGAGATAAGCGTTCGCGCGTGAAGAGCTTCAAGCGCCACACAAGACTCAAAAGGTTGCGCAGATGACCATACGGGTTTGAACCGCCAGTGCCACCGATAAGCAGGCACACATGCGCCAGCACTCAACGACACCTTGCCCTCTTGTGTGCCTGTCATGGATGTGAGCTTGGTGTACATATGGTCAAATGTTCAACCACGCACCCTTCAATGTGAAAGCACTTGGTCAACCGAGGGTCGTCCTCGCCACATCCAGTACTCTAACTGTGCTGAACGAATTCGAACGGTGGTTGCATGACGCGTGGGCGTCTCCATATCGCCGTATCACCGACAACCATGGCGCGTCAAGTCGGTCATATGTCCACAGGGATCAACACGAGGCGGGCTCGTCCCTCACCCAGCCACTTCGCGGAACCTGAAAGTAAAAACAGCCGTACCACATTCAGCCCCCCAGACACCGCTTCATACCTGAGAAGAGCGCGCCGACGCCAGGGAAGTACATCCTAAAAGAGGAAGTACCGGTAAAGGTCAGATAAGTATGCGAGCTGAAATCGCCCGTGGGGGACGAAAATGAACAAAAACTGACGGAGGCTGAGGCAATGATGGAACAGATAAAGTACCAGCAATTTACTTGATCTTTCGCGGATTCGTGTGATGCAGACGAATAGTTATTTATTGAATCGAGCTCTAGTATCGCAGTCAGCACAGTTGATAAAGCGGAATCCTATGCCGCAGTACAATTCTGGTTTCCAAAAAGTGCCAAAAAAACGACTCTGCGCCTTACGTTTGTATTAGGATAGATGAGAAGGCATTGGTGCGAAGTATCACCTGATTTAGTGACCGATCAAGGCCTCGCATTAGAGACTAATAGTCTAGACAAGGAGAAGCGCGAGGTAAGAGATACCGTAAGGTTCGCCGATAGCTTCGTGAAAGGGTCGTCGTGACTCCAAGAAGTAAGCTTCGTGTGGGGGAAGCTGCGCTTTTTGCAGCAGCCGGAGTACTGAAGTGTCGATTTCGGCGGCAAGACGTTCTCAGAGAATGCAGGCTGAGAAAGGCTAGACTTGTGTAGCGGATTATCGGGGGAGATGGACCGAGCCACGGTGCTTCATGACCAAATTAGATCTACCGCGGGACAGTGGCTAAGATGCTGGATACATCTGGACTGTCAACGACGAGACGGCAAGGGTCGGTGGCGAAGTTTTAGCACCTTGAGCTGATAGATTAGTGAGAGGTAGCAGAGTAGACGAAATGTGCTTTGAACTGACCCAAACACGGCATAGGCGTAGGCGCTACGAACCACGACTGTGGTTGGATTCGAATACCATCCATAAAAGTATGTCCTGATGGCCGGGTAATCCTCAAGGCATCCAATCATACACTAGAAGAAGTCCCATTCTCAAGGAACCGCGACAAAACAAATGGGTCACGCCTTGACGAACCGCGCTAGAAGGAGTGAAATTGGTCCGCCGACACGTTTGGTACAAACTTCTCTGTGTCCCGACAGAAAACTTTTATTGGTGAAGCCAAAGATGGACGGATGATAAAGTTGCGTTCGAAAGGAGAGGGCTTCCTAAATGCCTCGCGACTGGCGTGAGGCGTACGGAACATCGGAGGGTTACTGACCACGAAATGAACCTTGAGGCAGCGTACGGAGCGGGACCTGCGCAGCGCGTACTTACTTGGAGGTATGTCAAGTGACTGACAGCTCCTCCATTTGACGTGATGTGATAAGGCAAAGGTCAGTGTTCTAGGTTCTCAGCCGTCGAATTCGACGAAGAACTTGTGATGAATCGGAAATGAACAACGTGGTGATGTGCTCTGGCGAGAGGACTGCGCGAGCGATGGGTAAGTCTCCAAATGTGGGCAGGAACAATGTTGAACGCCTGCGAGAGAAAAACGAAGAAGGCCAAAGCCAGTCATCGCAACGCAGACGGCGGGATAAATCGTCGAGGGGGAACGTCTGTGACGAGGAAGGGTCATAGCAGGGCCCGAATTCCGACGGGAGAAGTAACGACATTACCAGAAGAGGAACGATACTCGCACCTAGAGGGACTCAAACTCAGAAAGCTGTTAAAGGCGGCCACACTTCTCTTACCGTAAGGGAAGCAAGAAGTACGGCAGGTAGGCGCACCAAAAATGAAAGCGTGATCTACGGTAGCCGAGCGTGAGTATGGGAGTCACGTCGGGGGCTTGGG
The DNA here is from genome assembly GCA_029747585.1 of Pleurotus djamor. Lineage (NCBI taxonomy): Eukaryota > Fungi > Basidiomycota > Agaricomycetes > Agaricales > Pleurotaceae > Pleurotus > Pleurotus djamor. Next base: position 4,112 of record JAPEVF010000310.1, on the reverse strand, counting down.
AGCTGAGGGACCAATAGAAAGACTGACTTGGAAAAAGGATTGACGCCTTATCAGGCTTCTTTGTCGGTCGTACGCACCCAATTGAACTCTAAAGCGTCGCTGACGCGAAATGACATCAACATGCGCCTCGTACATGGGAAAACGAACATACCTTGGTAAGGCAGCCATGCTTAATTACACCGAATTAAGCACGCGACGTTGACAAGGGAGGATAAGGAAGAACACTCACAACCTTTCTGGTATCAGATAAGCAGCCGAAACATCTCTTCTGGCGTGTTCAATGGAAGAAGTCATCTTCGGTCGACTTTCTGGACATATGGGGCAACGTGCGACATTGGTTGGACGGAGTCTGCCCTGTGAGAAAGAGCAATGATTGACGATAAGGGTTAGCTTAACTTCCGAACAACATACATACGTACTTGGAGTGGGACCGGAGCCGGTGGACCGTCAGTGGGCCAATCATCTTCAGAGGACGCAGGGAAACTCGGTACGGGGATTGATCACTTCCAAGATGCGGGGTAAAGTGAGCGTGGGGTTGGAATCAACAAGTCCCTGAACGACCCTGAAGTACAATGAACCCGCTCGACCAGTAGGAACTTTGGATTCCTGAGCGTTCGAGTAGACCCAACTGCTAGCTGATATTGAGACTGCAAACAACTGAGACGTTAGCGTGAATTTGACACGGAGAAACTATGATTCGTACGTTAAACTCAAAGCGGGATGGAGACGGCTTTCCAGCCATCACAAATTCCGGTGCGAACGCACCAAGAAGCTCGGTGGCGGCGATGGAAAAGTAGCGGTGGATTTGGGCGTTATAGACCACACACACCAATGTCAGTTAGTCCCAAAAGATTGTACGCAATTGGGGGAGTGATAGTGGCGGCGGTAGACCGACGACCGACCACGTCTGAGGTTTTCTAGAACGGTTTAATTGTGACTTCGGTGGGATTCTAGTGGGGGAGAGGTCACCTGGTGCGCATCGACGACGCAAGTGCCGGTGGCCCTGATCGAGAGGATGTCATCAGGGTCGCGTTGTCGGTCTAGATGTCTTCTGAAGAGTCAGACACATTGATGGCATGTTCAAGTGACTTATACGCGTGCACAAACTTTCAGAAATTGGGTTCTTGATTTGAACGCATTTGAGGGGGTGACACCACCGCTAAGATGATCTGCTAAATCAAACCTCGAAGTTAAAGGTGGACTCTGGCGAGCTCATACCATGGTGACGATGAGGGATAACAGGGCGAAGACTACTACTCGGCAAGCATGTATTCGCAGTGCCTCAACGTCTCATGGAGGAAGGAGAGGGTTATTCAGGCTCGAAAGGATTGACAAGCGACGTATTAGTTAGGTCCTGCGAGAAGTAGAGGGCATGGGTCAGCCAAAGCAGCGCCGTTTGAACACACGATGGGACAAGAAAACGTGCTTAATTGAAGTTGACCAAAGCGCGTCCTATGAGTTCAAACCGACCGGTCAGTCAAAGAAAAACAAGGTCGAGGAATGGTAACGTACGATGTTACGAAGGAACCAAGCCCCTCCATCCAGGTCATGTTCAAGTGACTTATACATGTACACGACCTGACGGTAATAGTCATTGATGAACGGGAGGAAAGCCTTGAGAGAAACTGAGGTAGTACTGACCGAACGCGTCCAGTCCATGGACCATGTAGCAGACCCTGCGGTCTCTTCGATGGGGAGTCAAGACGTCAAGAAACGCAGTCGCTGGAGGCTCGGTTGGTTGTTGAAATGGCACGAACTTGTTTCTTAGTGTACCTAGGCGAAGTCCTTGGTCAAGTAAATCATTAGCGAACGAAGGGAACGAAAAAAGGATGAGCACGTACGACAACACCAGCTACCAGCTATTTGAGCTCATCCACGGTGCCTTCGCCGATTCCTAATCTAGAGACGTACCGAGTTCAACGAGGAGTCAGTAAACGACAAAGGAAAAAAGAAAACCGACCGTCTACGAAAGTACTCAAGTCCCACAGAGACGAAGAGAGAGAAGCAAAAGAAAACTATATTTGACATATGGACATATAGACAAAAAANGAGGACACATATACAATTGCGAGGTCTGCGACGCGAGAGGGTTTCCAAAGAGACAAACAGAGAGCGAGGTATGAATGAAGCTATGTCGGGGGATGGAAGGAGGGATGGAAGGATGAATGTGTACCTGATGCGTAGCGACAAGATGGTGAGGTGATGATGGTGATGATGATGGTAGTACATGACGGGGGGGTTGGACGTAGGTAATTGCGTATGTAAATGGGACGAGCATATGAGACAGATGGACAAGGGGGAAAACCGAACCAACATATAGTGATGAAAGCAAGAAACGAGCACGATGACGAGTTGAACCAAGAAAAAAAGAAAAACGGCGAGAAAAAGAAGAAACGAACATGAACCATGAACGTCAAAAGGTCCATCGAGGACCCAGACGATTTTGAAGCAAAAGCAACAGAACCAAGAAAAACAAAAACCACAACGGATCACAAACTCTCCGACTTCATCCAATCCCCACCTGCACTCGACCCACTACTATTCGCCTCAGCAGCTTCCGCCGCATCAACAGCCTCCAACAACTCCGCCTCTGCATCAGCCTCAGCCTCCGCATCTTCATCATCCATCCCACCACGACTACCACTCCGACTCCTTACACCAGCAGCCTCCGCCAACTCCCTCAACGTATCACCTTCATCCCCATCTCCATCAGCTTCAGCATCGGCATCAGCGTCGAGATCGCCATCACCACTACCACCAGTGGGGGATTCATCGTCGACTTCCATCCTCATCGAGCCGATCCTCCGTGCACCGTTTCGGTCCATGGCAGCATGGTGTTTGGGTGATGCAGCCGGTGGAGGACCGGAGTACGCTGATAATCCACCAGGTCGAGGTCGTTGAGGACGTGACACCCCACTCCTCGAATTCGACCGACTCTGTACACGAGAGGAAATCGTAGAATCGTCCGGTAGCGTAGCGATACTCGGCGGTGACGGTGGATGCGCATGAGAACGTCTTGACGAAGACGACGAATGATGGGCAGCTGCTGCAGCCTGTGAGTTCGCTATCGCAGATCGACTGAGGCTGGCGCTTGAATCCCTTTCAGGACGAAGGGTAAACGATGACGACGCAGGGAGGGTATCCGTCCTCGACGGAGGTGCTTGAATAGTTCTTGCGTTCGCTTGTTGCGGTGGAGGCGGTTGTGGGTGTGTATATTGCGGTTGGGCGTTAGCAGCATTAGCTGCTGCTGCCGCGGCGGCGGCGTTCTGAGCTGCTAGCTGCTGGGACTCCAACGTCCCCCTGCGTTCAACGCGTTTCATCTTCTTGCGACATCTACATGACGAAGAAAAAAGGTAGAGGGCAAGTCAGTATGTGTTCCAATTACCGATCGAAACGCAGAAATCGTAACAAAGGAACAAGGAGACATAGGAACAGGAACAAGGTACGAACGGATATGATCACAACCAAGTCCGAACTCCCCGCCCAAGCATCCAAGCATCCAAGGATCAACCCAAAATCACGAAAAAAACAAAAAAGGGACCACCAAGAAATCCCATCAATACCGAACACGCCAACAAAGCAAAACCATCAAGTCATCAAACAACCCATCATCCATCAAGCACGGAGGCATCACAAACGAACGATAGGACAGGCGCATCATTCCAGCTAAACCCACCGACCCCNAACANTTCACCCTCTCTTNCCCCCTCTTCCCCGCAAACGATCGAAAATCGACCAACCAAAAAAGACAAAAAAAGGCCAAGGGTCGACCGACGTCGGATCAACGGAAGTAAAAAAGCAAAACAAGTCCCAAGAGGGGACCCCAAAGGACATGTCCACCGCAAGCCCGAACAACCGACACCGACACCTCAACCTCAACCAAGCCCAAGTCCAAACCACAACTCCCAAAAAAATCCACAACGATGATAACGCGAAATGGTCGGGCTAATAGCAAGAAAGCCATCCATAGTGCGCGAAATCGTTTGGCTTTAGTTCGTTCTGCGGGCTCCGGTTTCGCATCTTCATCTTCATCCCAGTTGAATTCGTCGTCCGAGTTGGTTGCTGTGGTGTCGGTGTCTGAACTGGCAACAGACGGTGCGTTTTTTGTTGTT
>JAPEVF010000031.1:50304-170514 GCA_029747585.1 Pleurotus djamor | reverse complement strand
CGGTNGGAAGGATTAAAAGTCAAGGCCCCGCATGCATTGTCTGAAATACGGAAGGTGCTCTATCGGAGAGCAACGTACGCTGCCCTGTCATTCATCCATTCCACAAGCAAGCTAATATGATCTACAGAAACAACATGCCCTCACTGGATGTTGAAGTGGTCCCATTTGAGGATGAATTCGACCTGGATGCCATTGACGTGGTTACAACCTAGTACAAAGTAGATAATACGCGTAGATAACGTATGCGTACGTAATAGATCGGTTCATAATTCAACTTCAGATTCACTCTCAGATTCTGCTTGGAAGGAATTGAAATTCAGATTCACTCTCAGATGCGAAAATGAAACGAAGTTACTTGAGGACATTTTGTCACGATTAAATCTCAGATTCAAAAGTAGATTGGAGCATATGGCTATATGTCCGATTTAGTCTCAGATTCAAAACTTTCTAATGGACACGCTGATGGCTTTTTAATCTCAGATTCTATCTCAGACATAAAACTAATTTTCTACACCGGATGTAAATGGAGGCGCTGAAGCCTTTTTAAATCTCAGATTTGGTCCCAGATATATTTCTACACCGGATGTATTGATGATCGCTTTTAATCTCAGATTCTATCTCAGACATAAAACTAATTTTCTACACCGGATGTAAATGGAGGCGCTGAAGGCTTTTTTAATCTCAGATTTGCCCTAGATGAATTTGAATTTTAGTCTCAGATCCGCCAGCCGAGTCACATCGGAGATCTCAAATTGAGTCTCAGATTCAAACCTGATTGGAATATAAAATTGAAGAACATACGTTGGTTTGGTATCAAATTGGATTAAGGACAGAAAAGGTGTGAACATGCAATGGTATAGCTGAGAATGAACAGAAACGTTCCTGGTGCTGAAGTAATCCAGCTGAAATGACAATGAAACAAGGGTCACATTGCTGCCTGGACGAAGCTGTGAGGAGCTGGGTAGCCCTGTCGGGTTTCTGTTGGGTATCTGTGACGTGCTGTGCAGAATAATCACAGCGCATACCCAACCTGTAAATACTGTAGTACTGTCAGTGCCTCACAGCTCTGTCCAGCACTGTACAGGTCAGTACAAAATATTCGTTTTTCCTGATGGTTGCAGATACACTCTATTAAACTACTTGAACATGCTGTAGTACAACTTGCTTATCTGCTGATATACGACGCTTCTTGGTGCTACTGGTAGGTACACTTTCAACCGATTTGTTCTCTTTCATATCAGATGCCTTGGTTGACTCTGACTCCCGCTTGCGCTTCTTGGCTACCTGCGGATCTGCTGTTTTTTGCTTGCCAAGTTTGAGGTGCTGGCGACGCGTAAAGTTTGCTTCAAACGACGACTTGGAGTAATCAGTTAGGATGGGGTCATGGTGACAAAGGATGATCCTGCTCAGAATGGATTGGTGGGTGAGGGAGATCGGTCACAAGAGGTAATTTGGTACTGACTGGTTGCGGTGGATGCGAGCAATTCCACAGTAGTCCGTTGGACCAATGGCAAATTCCTTGCTGAAATTGACGATGGTGTCAAATAAATGGTTGGCGCGCTCGGACTTGGAGGCCATCGTAGCAACTGGCTGAGCTGAGGAGACTCTAGATATCATGATGATGTTCAGATATAAAGATATACTCAGTAAATGATAAAGCAACTCACGCTGATGACACAGGATAGCTGTTTGACGGTAAATTAGGAACCGCACACCAAAAAGGCTTCCCATCAGTATGATATAGATACGATGTTGTCCAGGAGTCAGACATTTCCTTTGGCGAAAGGAAAAGGGGAGAGGAGATAAGCGGAAGGGATGGGTGAATAAAAGTAGGGCTATGGAGAAGGCCTATATCATAAAAAAAGAAGGTTAAGCGTTGGGCGGCTGAGGGAAGGGCAGCACTCACCTCGACGGCGGAAATATGCAGTAAGCGGATCATTGAGCCAAACTTTACCTCCAAAAAAAGTCCAGACATCAATGCCAAAGATGATTGGACCGAAGTTCTTGTCTTTCTCAAGGCCCGCCCTAAGGTAGGTAGGTTCAAACACATCAAAAAAGCCCAGCGTACTGCATCGGGGCAGTCCACCGTCTCTGCCGCGTGATGCGGAAAACCAGTCCTAAGAAGAGAGAGATGAAAGGCGGTCAGGAGAATGAGTGATAAGAGGTCAAGCGAAGCTGACAGACGTACAATCAAATCCCAATATTGAAGCATCCAGCGCAGCGAGACCCACACTCGGTCCTTTGCGTAGACTTTGAGCCAGGACTTGTAGTTGAGACGCTGCTCATTGTGAAGTGATAGAAAATAGTTTGGTCCTAGGTACGGTAGAAGGAATGTCCTTGAGTGAATAGATGTGAGTAAACGTCATTGTGTACGAAGATTGGTGCGGCTTACAGCATATTCTCGTGTGCAAAACTTGAAAAGGAGTAAAACGCTTCGATAAAGCGTCCAGTACGGGAGGGATTATCGAAAACTTCTTCTTCGGTATATATTGGAAGTAAACCTAGGCAAAGTTTGACCATGAGTACATGTATTCAAACAGATAACAACCAGACGAAAGGCTTACCTGCCATCAGAAATATTTCCACAACGGTGTAGACTCCAATGCCAATGAACACCTTGCTGGCTCTGCGAATGGCATGTATAGCTAAGCCAGAGCGGTCAGCGCCAAGACGCGATTCAGCCCAATCAATTATACACAGAGCTGTGGTTTCGAAGTCATGGTAGATATCATGGACCGGAGCGTCAAGGTCGCTCCGAGCGCGCGCATATGTGACCTGTATAGGAGGTTGAGTTGAAAATATCACTCGTTGGGAGTTGGGAGATTACCCACCTTAAAGAGAAGATCAAGTGTTACGAAAGCCAAGACGTACTCTCCAAAGTCAAGAGCCATTCCGACGCGAAATCCGCGTTCCTAGAAGGGGGATAGTGGTGGTGAGCTAAGGTAGCAACATTAGTCACGTAGTTGCCTTACTTCCTTAGCAACTTTAGCTATACGATCATGCCACTCGGACGCGGTATACACTTGTACAACGGTGTGCGTAAGGAGTTGAACCTAGAGGAAAAGAGATGGAGCAGTGTATAAGGAAGTAGAGAAAAGACCCTCACCTGCATCCACCAGGTACCCCGCACTTCCTCGTCTTCGCATTTCGACAAGAACTCTAAGATTAAATTGCGAGGATGAAAATGAACACCGCTCAGAGTGAGGTGGGAGTCGAGTAAAGAACACTTGAAAGGCGGGAAGACTTTTGTCTGCGAGTGTGGAGGACCGCGAGCAACCTTAGAAGTGGCATCCAGTGGGTAAGGGAGACCGCGACGCGGTAAAGAGTCTCGCTTGAATTTCTTCGCTTCCTTTTCAGTAGCATCAACATACATGTTGGTGAGCCGAAATGAGCATTCTGCAGTGGTGAACCAGCGGTGAGCAACGAGGAAAGACGCCAGACATTCGTTGTGCTCGGGCATGGCCTTGGGCAGAGGAAAAGAGAGAGGAACGATAAACAAAAGTGCCGCGAGAAATGGCTATCACGCATTTCTCACGTGACGATCATGCCTCCTTTAGGATTTGGGACCGGGAAACCAGGACTCAGTACTGAGTACGGAGGACTCAGGCCTGCTCCACAGCGCAAGGAAGATCCGCAGTGCTCAGTAACAGCAGTACTAACCGTGTGGTGTGATATCAAAACCGAGACAGTGAGACTAAAGGCTGAAACTGAGGACTAAGACCAAACGGGGCGGCGAAAACACCCCTAACTGACCAAGACCGTGACCAAAAGCAGGGGCAAGTCAAAACTGAACCCCCGTCAAGCGAAGTCATTATTATTTGCCAAAAAATACTCTCATATCCTTGCTTCTCGGATGAGTGGGTTGGTCAGTCTGAGTCTTGGCTTCAGTGCGTCCTGCGAACTTATTTTCACCGCGAGATTGAAATTGAGTTTTCCTTCCAGATTGCGTGCAAATTAGTGCCCTTACTCTATGTCGTCGACGCCGTCGTCACTCGAAGCCAGCTGCAACGACCTCCAGGTATATTTCTCCGAACAATGAGACGGCGCGACCCAATTGGATTCAACACGTTGATGACCGCTCCGACGCCCCCAAAGCTTCATTCAAGGCGCGTTTGTTCGTCCTCTCGTATAGGCTTTCGGGTATCTAGCCTTTCAATTAGTGGGGTGGATCAGAATCCTCGACCTACCCCCTCCATTCTGAAGGATGTCTTTACGCCTCATCACTGCGTGAAGGAGGGAAAGAGGTTACAGCCATAATAGCTTACGGACGAATCCAACGGTCACAAAGACGATACCACATCTTGTGGGATAGGCGGTAGCGAGTCGCCTCTCCACACCCGATCCAAGAACATGATGATTATAACGGTGCCCTACTCGCGTCCATGTCCCTACGTACTAAACCGATATGAGTGCGGTACTCAAACAGATATTTACGATAACTATTCGGACTCCACGTTTTCCTCGTCCTCCTCGTCATCCCTGTCATCATCAGAGACATAATAAACTGAGCGCAGATAGGGAGTGTGTTCTGATGAAACCCAAGGCGTACAAGAGGAAGACAGCTTGGCCATCTTCGAAGGCAGACCTTTAGATAGGATAATAGGGACACGTTGCTTGACGCCCAGTTCGTGCAAGTAACGGAGATATGTGACTAGAGATCGAAGGTGACCTACCCAACTCTTCAGCCTTTGGTCCGCCTCATCATCTTCACGGAATTCGTGGTCCGACTCGAAGGTCTTGACGACTTGGTCCCGATATTTCCCATCCAACATCAACCAAGTCGTGTTCTCGTTCCTTTCCATGAGTACCGGTAGACCAGGGAGTGGTTGAATGAAATACGTTTGCGTCATGTCGACTGCTGGATCGAGGTCGAAGTCGGGGTCGACATCCAAGCGGATCACATTGACTGTGCGAATCGTGGGTTTCGACGGATCCATGAAATTCCATACGTCCAGCCAACGTGCTGGGATACCTGGCCCTACAAGGTCGTAGGTATACGCTGGAAGGCCTGGCCAAAATCCGTAATATACAGCCTTCGCAGGCCACTCCAACAACCAGATTCTGAACTCCTCTGGGAGATAGTTGTATTGCGCGAGTAGGGCGTCGAGGAAGCCTTGTCGATCGAAGGAGGTGAGATTCTTGAGTACCCAAGGTCTACCGTCCAGGAACCAAGGTTCTGTGATGATTTGGTTGTATAGATCGAGTAATGCTCGCCGTATTGGATGAATCTCAGCGAGGGGGAGCAAGTCATGCCATTTGCGGCATACTGCTCTTCCATTGATGAGTGTAGTGAGGTGGAACTCGCGAAATATGGCAAGCAAGAGCTCGTTTGGGATGGTAGTCATGAAAGCGACTCACCTTCGTCGTGTGTGGGCTTTAGACCCTTTGCGCCTCAAGTCCCCCCAGGGAAAAGCTCCTATCTCCTTTCGAGCACATAATTAGCGCCCAACGGTCCATCTAATGCTAACCTCTACAACGAGAGCACAACAGGGGAACGTCGAGGGCCCAATTCACGTCCAACAACCCTACTCGGCAGGATGAAAACTCACGGTTTCAACACTAGGACCCATTCTTTGTCAAGCGCACCATTTTCTTGCTGGGCGACATCATGTTGAGGCTTGTGCGCGTTTTTGTCTCGGAGACAGTTTTGTTCAATGCTAACACTCACACCAAACAGTTCGCACTGGGTCCTTCGCGAAAGACGCGTTTCTTGTGATATCTGCTCACGATTACGGTGTTGGGGCGATCGCTGGCTAAGACAACGCGAAGAACGTGCATAGGCTGACGGAATGGATTCGCCTCGAGGGGGTGTACACAAGGACCAAATGGTGCGTATCCTACCCCCAGTCCATGCCCCAGTCATGTATTGATGTTGTTTCCAAGATTAGACGGATCCAAGTCGTCATCGATTCTATGTAGCATGCCGGTGACCGCAACAAGCTAGAGATCTTTATTCCAGTCAAACGCGGTAGAGAACCCGTAGACCTGAGTTTTGAGCGGGTAGCTAGGAGGGAGTGCCGTTCGGAGGGAGGATTCATGAGGTGCTGAAACTTTCTAGTCAGTTAGTTGCCCAGACGAAACCGACATGGTGCGTTTACTCCGATGTACTTCTCAAGGGTGTTGGGTACTTATACCTCCGTAGCGCATGTATGAGCATCTTTGTTTGCCTTGGAAGCAAGTCCAGGAAATCATCGATTCGCGCCTTTGAGGTTTGAACTGGTTCATGCCTGCCTTTGGCTGGCAAATGTAACGGTCTTCGAATTTGTAAACACTGTATGGTTGCTGGGAGAGGTGTTCAAGACCTTTCCTGACCCTTCGAGTTTCGTCTGCGGATGATGATCGCTGCGTCAATTGCTTTCAAACCGTACCCACCGTGGGGCATTGTCGTGTACCAGTGCTAAACGTGTATCGTTGAGTGCCGGTGCGTATTCAGATTTTTCATTCTTGGCGCTGCTAAGTCCCTGCGATAGGTTTCGTCCTGAGAGTTTACCCAGAGATTGACATAGAGTGCCCGCCCGCTCAAACGAACGGGATGAATCAGGAACACTCTCTGATGCGGATGGACATGATGAATCCAACAGTCGCATGGACGATACCAGAAGTCGGGAGGATTGGCCATGACCTCTCCTCAACCAAATCCAGTCCATAACCATCACGACGTTGCTCCATCTATTCCCATCCGATTCCTGTGCACCCAGACCCGGACGTAGACGAATGCTACGATCGCGTAGACAGTCCTAGAATTCGGAGGATAGACGGCAGCGCTACCGCTTCTCCTCGACGAACACTGGACCATGGCTATCACGACCGCGCCCCATCCTTAATAACCCTCCTCCCCTCTCTTCATGGCACACGGATGAATCCAGCAGTCGCATAGACAGTACCAAGTTTCGGGAGGATCAGCGATGGCCTCTCCTCAACCGAAACTAGTCCATAACTAACACGACGCTGCCCCATCCCATGTCCATTCGACTCTTCAACACCCACGCCCAGACACGGATGAATCCGACGGCCGTATAGACGGTACCAGTGCTCGGAGGATTGACGGCGGCGCCACCGCCTCTCCTCGACGAGCACTAGACCATGACTATCACGACCGCGCCCCATCCATGACGAGCCTGCCTCCACCGACGAATCCGGCTGCCGCATAGACGGTACCAGAGTCTGGGGGATCAACAGCGGCGCCGCTGCATCTCCACACCCTAAACCTGAACCATAACTATCACGACAGCGCCCCGTCCGCGTCCATTCCATCCCTCTCACAACCTTGCCCCCTTTCCTCGCAAGTGAACACGGCTGAATCCAACAGTCTCATAGCCGGTACTAGATTTCGGGGGATTGGCGGTTTGCCTCTCCTCTCACGAAACTAGCCCATGACTATTCCAACCATTGCCCCCTCCGTGTCCATCCGCCAAACCAAGTATTGAGCAACTCCCCAGTCGACGGCGTGTGCTCAAGGGCCGTACCGTCGCAGTTCTGAATTCCTCAAGGATGGTCCCATCACACAGCTTACACCAGCGATCCCAACGACTCCGGCGGGGAGGTTGGACTACTAGCGGGCCTTTATGCCGAGGGCATTGAGCGATGTGGACCATTGCGCCCCTCGAGGACCTCAGACTCCGGGATCGAAAAGCAATACTTGACAAGGTTGCCTGGGGGGTTGCGGAGGGAGTTGAGGGGTTTATATAGGTTTTCTGGATGGACAGACAAACAGAACCTAACAGCGGATGTTCGTCTGTCAACGGAACTTTATTTTCTGACATTGCCTCAGGGGGGACGCGTCGCGTCGGTGCTCATGTGACGAAACTCAAGCCAGGAATGCTAGTGAGTGCCACCACTGTTTCTCGTCGCGTACTGCAATCGACTGACTTGCTGGCAGAGACCATGACGTGCGCTCATGGCAGGCAATCTCTCACATTGCACACGCGAGTCGCAAAAGAGCTATGCGCCACTCCACACGCCCATCGCATTGCTTTCGTTGGGTGACTTCTTGGTGGATTGAAGGGTGCTCAGGTTTACGTCCCCAAGTGCAAGTCTCTACGCCTGTTGCTTGTTGAATCTTCAATGGATTTTGGACGAAACTATGGGCGATTTTATGTACCTGACCTTCTCTATGTCATCTAGAGTACTTATTTATCTCCTCTGTAGCTTGATGTTTATATAAATTACAGGCTTTGACTGGGCATACCTATTGATTAAGCGATGCTGCTTACATACATCCCAATGGAATCCGACTTCAATCTTGAACGCGGTGTGACCGACTCACGTGGCCAATCTCGTGATCGTCACGCGTAGCCTTCACCGTGTGGCTAAACAGTCCATCATTGACTCCTTCTTCCACGCTCGTCGTCGTGATTGTCGATGTACATCAAGACCCTAACCATTCAGGGCTTCAAGTCTTGTAGGTCGTCTTTCAAGGGCTTCGTGAACAGGAACTCAGCGCTCAGCTTTCCAACAGACCGTGACCAAACTCAAATCGAACCTTTTTCTCCCAGACATAATGTGGTCGTAGGTCGAAATGGCTCGGGAAAGAGTAACTTCTTCGCTGGTACGTATTTATCATGAAGACGCTTGGAGGACACTCATTTTGTGGCAGCGATCCGATTCGTGCTCTCCGATGCGTATACCTCAATGTCTCGAGAGGAGCGACAAGCGTTGCTACACGAGGGTGTTTCTGTGACGACTACACTGTCTGCATATGGTTCGTCACTGGCTTAGATCTGCTGCTGCCGACTCATTCTTGGTCTTTTTAGTCGAAATTGTCTTTGACAACTCTGATGGTCGATTTCCAACTGGTCATGAAGAAGTCATCATACGTCGGACGATTGGATTGAAGAAGGACGAATACAGCCTGGATAAGAAGAGTGTCAGCAAGGCGGACGTGATGAACTTGCTGGAGAGTGCGGGCTTCAGCAAATCCAACCCATACTACATTGTTCCCCAAGGTCGCGTGCGTATCATCACTTTCGTATCTCGTCTCCTCGGCTGACAAATTGCATAGATCACGGCTCTAACCAATGCAAAAGATCACGAACGCCTCGCGCTGCTCAAGGAGGTCGCCGGCACGAAGGTTTACGAACAACGTCGCGCAGAATCCCTACGCATTATGGCCGAAACCGACTCCAAGCGCCAGAAGGTCAACGAACTACTTGAGTACATCGATTCGCGGCTGACTGAGCTGGAAGAAGAGAAGGAGGAGCTGAAGGAGTTCCAGGACAAGGACAAGGAGAGGCGTTGCCTAGAGTATGCACTGTACTCGAGGGAGCTGGACGACCTCGCGCGAGCTTTGGAAGGAATTGAGGAAGATAGGCGGGGAGACGTTCACGGTGCGAACGTGAGACGCGAACAGTTCAACGACCGGCAGAAAGAAATACAGGTGCGTTATCATACCCCCTTACCCACCTACACCCATTGAAATGGTTCTCTCAAGCGTCTGGAATCCGAAATTTCTGAAACTCGCCATTCACTTCAAGCTCTCAACCTTACACGCCAAGACGCACAGAGCGAACTGACTGACTTTGTACGAACTCGCACCGAGCTGGAGTGCATCGTCACCGACCTTGAAACGGCCAGCACTAGGGCTGGCGGTCAACGCGCCTCCCTCGAAGCGGAGTTCGCTCAGGTCGAGACCAAGATTGCCGAGAAGGAATCTGCCTTGGAACAACTCATCCCAGAATGGACGGAGCAGCGAAACCTCGAGGCCTCGGAGAAGAGAAAGTTGGACGAAGCAAGCGCAAAGCTCAGTGCGCTATTCGCAAAGCAAGGTCGCACGACGAAATTCCGAACCAAGAAAGAGAGGGACACCTACCTCCAGAATGAAATCGCGTCAATGCAAGCGTATCAGATATCCCAAGCGCAAGCTCTAGAAACCACGAGAGCTGAGCTGCAGACCGCTAGGCAGTCACAGGGAGAAATCGATGTGAAGATCGCTGGGCTTCGGGAAAGGCTGGAGGAGGGTCGAGCCCGTGTGCGGACTCTGAGCGATGAAATGGGTGTACTCCGGGATAAGCAAGCCGACCTCACGGAGCAAAGGAAGGAACTTTGGCGGGAGGATGCTCGATTGGAAAGCTTGGTTAGCAGGGCAGCGGATGAGCTACGAAATGCCGAACGTGTCCTTGCTGGCATGATGGACAAGGTGCGCAACTGTGTTTTGCGTTTGACAAATAGCTAACCAAGATGTAGGACACTGGCATGGGTCTCCGAGCCGTTGACAAGATTGCTGAACGTTTCAACCTACATGGTGTCTATGGACCTCTTTACCGCCTCTTTGAGGTCACTGACTCGACCTTCAACGTCGCTGTCGAGCTTACGGCTGGTAACAGGTTTGTCTTCGCGTGTTCATTCCCGACCCCTTCTCTAACTTGAGTCCACAGTCTCTTCCATGTCGTGGTCGATAATGACGATACGGCATCAAAGGTCCTTGACGTCATGTTGAAGGAAAAGACCGGTCGTGTCACCTTCATGCCTCTCAATCGACTCAAGCCGAAGAACCCTCCTCATCCCAACTCCCCAGACGCCATCCCACTCCTCGAAAAGATGCAGTTCGACCCTTCGCACGACAAGGCCTTCCAACAAGTATTCGGAAAGACTTGCGTCTGTCGCGACCTCACCATCGCTGCCGCCTACGTCAAGAGTCACGGTATAAACACCATCACCCTCGATGGTGACAAAGTCGACAGAAAGGGTGCATTGACGGGTGGCTACCACGATATCCGTCGGTCTAGGATTGAAGCCATCCGCAATGTGACCACCTGGCGAACGAAGCATGCCGCGGAGGAGAAGCGACTGAAGGAGGTCAAGGCAGCTATCATCAAGCTCGAACAGGAGATTACCCAAGTCACCGGTCAAATGACCGTTCTTGGTGGTCAGCAAAACCAGATCCGCGACTCTAGGGAAAGGCTCATGGATGAGGGGAACNTCTTTGACCAAAGAGAAGGATCGTCTGACTGAACGAGTCGCGAGACTAGAGAAAGACAGCGAGGAGATTGAGACGGAGCTTGCTAGCCTGGAGCTCAAATTGCAGGGCTATAAGCAGGAGCTTGGGACCCCTCTGACGAAGGGTCTGACCGACGAAGAAGAGATGCTGATTGTCGAACTTGGAAAGGAAGTTGAAGCCCGCCGCAAGGAGATGGTCGAAATCAGCAAGTCGCGCAACCAGGTACGTCTTTCCATTCATTCGACTGATTTTCTCGCATTAACCAGCGTGTTCGTAGTTGGAAGGCCAGAAGAACGCCATTGAGATTGAGCTGAACGAGCGTCTGCGACGCATGAAATCTGACCTTCAAGCGAAGCTCGAGGCCTTTGGAGAGACTGATACGGGTGATGTTGCTTCCACTGGTGACCTAGACTCTCGTCGACGGGAGCTACGCTCACTGAACAACTCCATCCAGACCCTGACTCGGAAAACTCAAAGTTCGTACTCTTTAGTTTCATCTTGCTTTCGTTCCTCCGTTGCTGATGTCCGTTGGCTGTAGGCTTGGAGAAGGAGTCCGAAGAACTCAGCGCGACCCTCCAAGATCTGAAATCTTCCCTGGAAAAGCTGCAAAACCAACAATCCGAAGATAGCCGTAATATATCCAAACAACAGAAGACCACCGAGCGATACCTTCGGCAGCGTAATGTTATGCTGCAGCGAAAGGAGGAGTGCAATAGAAGCATCCGCGACCTTGGTGTTTTGCCCGAAGAAGCCTTTGAAAAATACACCAGGGAGAAACCTGATCGAGTCTGTGATGTCCCATCCTGCTCCCCCTTCGTAATACTGAAGCCCGTGTCCATCTAGCTCGTCAAGAAACTGCATACGGTCAACGAAGGTCTCAAGAAGTTCGCCCACGTGAACAAGAAAGCCTTTGAGCAGTACAACAATTTTACCAAGCAACGCGACCAACTGATCAATCGCCGAGAGGAGCTCGATAAGTCTGCCGAATCCATCGACGAGCTTGTTGAAGTCCTCGACCAAAGGAAGGATGAGGCTATAGAAAGGACTTTCAAGCAGGTTGCGAGTAACTTTGAAGAAGTCTTCGAAAAGCTCGTACCCGCTGGTCGTGGGCGACTCATTATCCAGCGGAGAGTTGATAGGGTTCGCTTTCGTCACCTCGCCGTTCCACTTTCCACTGACCTTCGGATAGGACGAGGAGATGGATGAGGACGGTGAAGACGCTCCTCAAAGCAGCGTCGACAATTACACCGGGGTTTCGATCAAGGTCCGCGCTGAGACGCTTGTCGCCTACTTTTTCTGACCTTCTGACCAAGGTCTCATTCAACTCTAAAGTTGACGAAGGATTGCGTATACAGCAATTGTCTGGTGGTCAGAAGTCCCTTGTGGCGCTTGCCACTGTGTTTGCCATTCAAAAGTGTGACCCTGCTCCCTTCTACCTGTTTGACGAGGCAAGTTTCCGTCCTGAGAGCTCTGTCGTTCCTATAAGTCTAACGCCCATACGCCCTTGTCAGATCGATGCCAACCTCGATGCACAATATCGCACAGCCGTCGCTTGTAAGCCACACACCTCATTCCCTGTAACATATCTGACTTTGTTCTAGCCATGATACAGTCGTTATCCTCGACAGCACAGTTCATTACCACCACATTCCGACCGGAAATGTTGGTGACGGCGGACAAGTTCTACGGCGTCCTCTTCAATAACCAAAAGGTGTCTTCAATACGCGCGATCAAGCGAGAGGAGGCCCAGGAGTTCGTTGATCAGGTGAGCGTTCTGACGCTGTTGGTTTGTTGTCGGTGCGCTAACCATCATGCAGGAAGCCCAAGCCCAATAGACGTGTAAACTATTGCTTTTTTATTTGCTTTCGAAGTGCGTCATGTATTCTACAGTGTATGATTTCTTATTTCTCTTGTAATTTTACCTTTGTACGAGCGTAACAGCGGACCTATGGGACCACATAAAATTATATCTTTGCCCATTGTTGGCACCATTGACGCTCGGTCGACTGCCCATGAACGACACGGATACTCCTGTGCCCGTTGTAGGGTTCGGAGTCGAAAATCATCCTACATCAACGCAGCAGTGCGAAGCCATTGTTCTTGACGCAGAGCAACGTCGCAAGACATGCTCAACCCAAGATGGCTAGCAAGCGCAGGAAATCTGGCGTGCCCAAGCCAGTGGCCTACAGATATATATCAGCACTTTTTATACATCATTGCGAAGGTAGCTAGAGGCACTAACCGGATCCCATCCCTCTCTAGCAGGGAAACCTACCAACGTCAACAAACAAGCCTTGAGCTACTAATGTGCGCTGAAGCCGGTCAATGCAAATGGACCTACCAATCGTACCACATCCAGGATTGGAACCCTCCGTGATGTCATTGAATATCCTCGATACTTCGGTCGAGTATAATATCGGATTCAAGAACCCAAGGGTTGGTTTACCGTTAGCTATTCTGTGGTCGTTGATTAGGGCAATCATTGCAGCGACGACCTATGGGCGCAGAGGAACCACGCATGAGTATGAAGATCAACGGCCAAGATATCTGTATCAGTCTATCTTACCGGCGTACTAGCACTGGTACCCCCAACCAGGATGGCTTTACCACCCAAAATCACCCGGTATTTCGTGCCCTGCGCAGATATATCGGGTATTCCACGACCAGATGTACTAGGCCATATGTGAGTTGCCTAGATTAGCCTGCCGGCACAACGAAGTGGCTTACTTGTATAACCCAGCATGCATCCCACCAAGGGCCGCTAGGTAACCCGGAACGGCTGTATCTTGGTACGCAGGCCGGCTGAAAGTGTTCGAGAATCCACCAGAGCTGAACTTCACTGTTCTTTCAGGTATATCGGTCGTGCTCCCAACCTTGGGTAGCAAACGAAAGCGGGGTCAATTGGCAGTTGCGACATGGCTGTGTATAGGACTAACCGTGGTGACATATGGACATGAACCAGGAAAACCTGGTTGGAACCGCTTGACGTTAGAGCCATCGTTGGTCATGCAATCACTTCCGCCAACGCTATGGGTCACGAGGGTCAACGGCGAGAGATGATCGATGAGGAGCAAACAGAAATTGACTTACCCAACGTCTCCGCTAGAGAAGAGCACTGACACCCCTCGAGCACCGAGTTGAGCGAACATATTGCACACGGCAATCTGATAATCCCGAGGGACCTAACCAAAAACCAGCTTGAGTGGAGGCAACCGAGATAGCTTTGCAAGAAAATCGCACCGTTTGTTCATCGTCACCGTACGAAGTCGAGATGGTCTTGGGTAGTTCCTCGTCCGGAAGAGCGAGCATGTATTGAAGCCACTCAAGGTACGGTTCGTTCGTGTTCGTCTTGGATCGGCTGTCTGGTATAAAGGGCGGTGAACCACCGACGGAATAGTAGACATTTGGCGTAGGGTAAGATATCGAAAACGCGTATTGGATGTCTAAATTCGCCTGCCACCATCCACATTATACTTTTTCATAGTAGCGAGAGCGTTGAAGTACGTACCTCTCTACCAGGCTTGGATTGGTCATCCCCACCTCCGTTGACCAATGTCGTGTTGTAGGATGCCCCAAGAGCGGAAGGCATTTGCTCTTGGAGGAATGTCTTCAGTAAGACTTTAGAACGACGGAGAATTGAGGAAGTCATTGAAGAACGTACCTGTAGATCTTGACGATTTCCAAACTCGTTCAGGTATCCCACTATGCCCAAGCGATTGAGACTCGTAGCCTGAGGCGTGTACCATATATTGTACAGCTTCCGCAAGCAATCAGGTGTGGTGTGTA
Organism: Pleurotus djamor; assembly: GCA_029747585.1. Lineage (NCBI taxonomy): Eukaryota > Fungi > Basidiomycota > Agaricomycetes > Agaricales > Pleurotaceae > Pleurotus > Pleurotus djamor. The sequence goes on along the minus strand of JAPEVF010000031.1, from coordinate 155,792 downwards.
GCGCGCACACGGAAGGGATATCATTATCGTAGAGGTCCCCGACTTGAAGGTTATTGGGGGTGATATCTTCTTCCGCATCAACAAACGAAGTTGCACGCATTGACTTCCACGTTCCGAAGTAAGTGGTCGGCGAGATTACCGTGATATGATCATTGACGGCCTCTGGAAGAGAATACTTCAAGGTGCGGACGACGTATTCGTGTGTCTGATTATCGGAAGCCAGACTTGACGCATGACGATAAACGGCGTATTGAGCGTTCAGCAGAGTCTCAGCCTGAGGCACAGAGACTTGTAGCGTTAGCCAGTCTCCACCCCCAGACTGTTTGATATCCTTTCTTTCTACCCCGTGGTCAGATAACCAGGAGAATACGACCTCCTGGGTCGAGGAATGCGGGGCGGCCAGGGATTCAACGTCGGCCTTTGAGAGGTGGGACCCGTACCTGGGATATGCCAGTAAGTTCGTTTACAAGGAAGCTCGATTACAAATTCGTGTACATACTTGGATGTTGAGGGATCGCTAGCAGAATCAAGCGATGTCAGCAAGCCGCCCAGCCTGTGCTGCTTGAGACCGATGTGCATGGTCATTTGGTAGTCAGAAGGCGTTTCCGAGTGGTACGTCCACCCTTTGGGAACAGCATCCCATGCATGCCTTTCAGCAAGCCCATCCCATCGCTTTCGAATCCTTAAATTGTCGGGTAGTCGCAGTGCGCCCACGGATGCCGAGAGCAGAAGGGCAGAAGACCAGCGCATGTCGAGCGCAGCTGGTTGACGAGGTCCCAAAAGAGAAGAAAGAAGAGGCCGTCATCCCTCTATACTTAAAAAGAGCGTGGTGGCCGTTCCTCGCCAGGCTGGCGGTTGCTCGCTGGTGGTATCCAACCGTGAACAGTGACATGTCGATTTTGAGCTCGGTAGAACCATTCAATGCGTCAAGGTTGTCACCTCTACCTAGATTGTTTAAGTGATGACGCCGTCGTAATATCCAAGAAATTTAATACCTTTATGGTCTGATTGGCGGCAGATTGGATGGTTGGGAAGAGACCAAGAAGAAACTGTAGCCGGAGTCTGAGGGGCTCAGACTTGATGGCGGTCCGCCCAGTGTCCGGACCTGTCCCATCATGAGCACGTGATCGAGTCTATGTCCACGGACGCGTCCCCAGTCCCAGTTGAGATCACTCCCATTGACCATGTCCAGACTCAGAGCGGAAGAATTCCTGCCATCAGCGTCCTTCAAACTGGGAAGTAAGCAATCCTCCAAAATGAAGGATCAGCACCTCCACAAACGGATTCTTAGCAGCTAGTAATTCATACAACACTACATACTATACATGGACGAAGTCAAATGAACAGAGTCAGCGATGGGATTCTCCTTTGTACCATATACGCCTAGTCCATCGTCGTCGGCGAGTCACTGTAGCAGTAGCCACATCGGGAGAAGCCTTGTAAACAGGGTATGGTCTGGGGTCTGACCAGACGTCGTTCGTGTACGTCCATCCATCTACACAGAGACATTATCAGCTACAAGCACTCGGACAGACGCAAACCAGGAATCGCCCGACGTACCATCATCGATCAACCCGCCCACCCATTCCCCAACGATATCCTCTCGCCAATCTTCCGTATCAACAAACTTCCAGCCAGAAGCGAGCGAAAACGTGAGATTGCTGCTATACAAACGGTGCATCAACAACGCAATTTCCAATAACCCACCAAGATAGATCACGAACCTGACAAACCCGCCATCTCCAACACCACTCCACCCATCTCTCCCCCTCGTCCATCCACATCTCTCCCCTTCCTTCAAATGTTTCTTACTCCAACTTCCGCTTCCGCTTTCTGCAGTCCCGCTATCAAAGATATGCGAACTCTCCAAGCCCAATGAAGGAGAAGCTTCATCCAATTTCCACCGTTCGTTCTCGTATATCTCAACTTCCCTGAGCTCGGCACCCCAGACGTCGTCACTCAGCCGGTCATTGTCGACGAGCCGCCTTGAGAAAGCTCGCAAGTGACGAATTGGGTGGTTCTTGATGGAGGCGAGCTTCGGAGAGGGGGTGGGGAACCTGGCGAGTTTGGAGATATAGGGAGTGGAAGCAATCTTGTTGTTTATCCACGGCTGGAGTTTGGCGTACGCGGAATGACTGGTTTCAGTGAGGAGAACGAAGACTTCTTGTGAAGCTTGAGGAAGTAAAGGAAGGTAGGGCAAGACCCTTGGGTGGAGGAGAGCGAAGGGCGTGAGCCCTCCGATGAGAGCAACCAAACGCGTTGGGAAGTATGGCGAAATAAGAAGCAGTGCGAGAGGGGGAAGCGTTACGGCCGCAGCGGTGAAGATGTAGAATGAAGACGCCCGGAGCTGGGACGATTGTGCAGGTTCCGGCAATAGGTTCAGTTGAGAGAATATGGGGGCTAGTCGATCATGCAGATCTGCGCTGAAACCTGACTCAGTACGACGTTTCGTAGCCTGCAGATACACGTACCCAAAACCCATCAGGTTCTGTATTCCCTGGATGTTCGCTAGCCATTCTTTACTCCCCTCTGGGACCGGTGACACTGGAGTCTTCAAAACCGATTCCTCAATTTTCTTGGATTTTGGGGTCGGGGGCGGCGGGGCCAAGAATGTCGGATGTGGCGGAGGTTTGGGTTGGGGCACAGGCGGTGAATTCGCCAGCATGACGGCAAGAACGATAGCGTGTGGGACGACAAATACAAGTCGAGGAAACACGCCTAAACATCTCCATCAGCAAAGTCCCTTTGGAGAAAAAAGAAGAAGAAAAATACTCACACAGGAATGCGTACGCCGCCATCCAAGTGCACGTAACCTTCCAGCCCCGTTTCCATAGCAGAATCTCCTCAACCCTGTCCTGGAGCCAGAAAACAGGCCCCACACGAGGAACGAATCTCCTAAAGTTCACCGTCGTTATCGGTATCGACAATGGGTCCCCCGTGGAAAGCAGCTTTCCCTCTCCAACCGAGGCGACGTGGGTGGAAGTGAGCACAGAACCCGCCCCGCTCGAGACCAACGCAGTCGACAAGAGTATTTGAGGCAACACGGTATACTTGCTCGTCGTTGCCGGGGTTGTTGGGCTCGTCGGTGATGTTGGCGAGAAAGTCTGGTGAGTTGGGGTTTCTTCGGGAAGAGATATTTTGCGTTCTGGTTCTGGTTGTATGGATTTTCCATCGGTTGAGCGCAGCCGCGTCGCGCTCGACGGAAACGAAACGTATTCCAGCGTCGCCATCGTTGCTGACGGCGGTCGGGAAGGGTGGCATCTGTCACGTGTCCCCCATCATCACGCCGTTGGATGACAGGTGACATGCGCGCAATAGGAGCTCCCTGTTGCCTTCGAACTCGATGATTCTGCGAGAAAACTCGGTGGGACGCACAAGCTGTGCGCAATGGCAAGTGGTCTTAGTAGTTGAGTCTCTGTGGGCCTGAATACGGCTGTAGCATGGACGCACTAAAGTGATTGCGATCCATGACCTCAATTTCTCCAAAAATGCACTCAATAGGTGGAAGACTTTGGACCCTAGGCTCGATCGTGCTAGCTGCGCTTGTAGTTTTACTCAGTACCGTCGTGAACTCCAGAGTCCCCTCGAAATCGCGTCCTCGGTTCCCTGCTCCTTCCCACCTTCTGTCCACCGCGAGATCCTTTGATCTCGGGTGTCGTTCCCCTGCCTCTCGCTGTTAGAGGAGCACGGGCAAGCGACCTCAGTGACACTATGAGGTCCCGGGCTTTCCTTGCAGAATTGCTTGTAGTAATTTACATGGTTCTCAACCTCTTCTTTATAGCCAGGAGTGCTTATCTGCGACGGATGACGGATATAAGCATCGCGCATAAGTAGATATGCTTTGTGGACGTACTGTGTTATTCGATGCATATATTTCATATCCCCTCCGCGCAATATCAACGATCACCAGTCCGGGCATGTCGGCAACGAGGTTAGTTGCATAAGATCGGCAATGTGAACAGAATTTCATTGGGGTTCTCGGATTTGAAGTCTGGATGGAGCATGCCCAGACGATATTGAATTTTTCTCCTGGGTGGCTTCTCACTGCAGCCTGGTATAAGGTCGAGAACTCGCCACAGTTACCTGGTTCGTACGGCTGTTCATTCAGCGCCATTGGATCGGGGTGAAGATGCTGTGGAATTTGATCGAGCTTGTACTTGGTAACCCCGTCTCTTAGATCTTTTGTTTCCATGGGGGACGATGTCCCGAAATGCTGATTTGCCGGGTCGGTGAAAGCGGTTGACAGAGCGAAAGGGCGGCCAATTCTCCCTCCGTTCGCAGCCGTCAAGCTGGCCCTCATGTGAGTGGATAGATCTCGAAGAGAGCTGCCAGGCACGTCGTAGGACCCAGGTGTAGAGCGCTGTTCACTGCTATGGAGACCCCATGCTCCTGCATGGACACCGGCAGGGTACGTTGAATATGCAAACGGGTTTTGCGCTTCATATTGAGCAGCGATTTGATGTAAGTAAGGAATATTTTGCTGGTTCTGGCTGGCGTCTAAGGTGGTAAAATCAGTCGCGGTCAAGTAGGAAACATCAACTCTGTTCAACGCCGTACATTGATTCCAATTGGGTTGTTGGTTGTTCATGATACTGTTATTTGAGGTATTAAAGTGGTCGACTAAGGACGATAAGATGAGGACGAAAAGTAGCTGCGTGTACCAAGCGTGTACGCCTCTTATCTAGCGCGAAACCCAACACAGCTAAATGGTGCCGGTGAACAGGGACAAAGCGGTCGTGAGGTGCTAGCTCCTAACGCCCCTGACAACCCGAAGAAGGAAATCAAGGACAAGTTTGGGACAAGTCGCAACGGTCTATGTAGTTTCCGTGCACTTTCCGAGCACTCGCTCGGAATGATCAACTCACTTTCGTGCGATTTCCGTACACTTTCTCGGAAATATCAAGTCACTCTCTGCGGCGACTCATCGTGGCAAAATGAGTCGCTCGCTAATTTCCGTTCGAAGTAGAGACTCAGTGTAGAGTTGTAGCGTTGTTCTGTGATCGACCGTGGACAGGGGCAATGATCGATGATCCCCATATATGATCGACGCCACCGTCAACGCTCTCAAGACAAGCCCACCATGATGACGCTCACGGCTCTTCCAGACGAACTCCTTCTCGCCGTATTTCGCGAATTTCACCTCACTACGCTCATAACTGGACGAGCAGTGTGCCGCCAATGGCGCGATCTGCTTCCCCTCGCCGAGATTCATCCAATTCGCCGCGCTTTACTCGACCTATACAACCAAATCATCCAAGAACCTTGGTTCTTGGACAGTAGACCTTGGGTCCTCGACAATCTTCTTCCCTTTGACCGCAAAGCATTCGTTGATGCTCTACTCGCTCAACACAACTATCTGCCAGAGGAATTCAGGATCTGGGTGTTGGAATGGCCGGCAAAGGCTGTATTTTATGGATTTTGGCCAGGCCTTCCTGCGTTCGCCAACTACCTTGCGCGGTCAGGTAATTCAGCGCGTTGGATGGATGTATGGAATCTTTTGGACCCATCGAAACCTACGATCCGCACAGTCAATGTCATCCGATCGGATGTCGACCCAGACTTTGATCTTGACCCAGCGGTCGACATGGTTCAGACAGATTTCATCCAACCACTTCCTGGCCTACCGATATTCATGGAAGAGAATGAACAAACTACTTGGCTTATGTTGGATGAAGGGAAATACCGCGATCAAGTCATCAAGACCTTCGAGTCTGATCACGGATTCCGTGCGTCGGTTGTAGCGGAAAAGAAGCCGAAGGGCTGGGTAGATCGCCTTCAATCTCTTCTTCCTTACCTCCGTTACTTGCACGGACTTGGCGTAGAGCAACAGGTCCATAGTGTATCCATGCCAGAACTACCCTCGAAGATGGTTAAGCTATCTTCTTCTTGTACACCCTGGATCTCTACCAACCATGCTCCCTATCTACGCTCGGTATACTATGTTTCTGATGAGGAGGAAGAAGAGGAAGAAGAGGAGTAAAAGCTGTCGCGCCCCTCGAGTATTACTTACCCCATTTATGTGTGAGTATATGTAATCTGCACATCACAAGAGAACAAGTTTCGGTCACCTTGCTTTGGTCTTACGATGGACTGAGTTTGTCACTAGCCACCAAAGGTGCGTTGCAGGTACGCTGGACCTCATCGTCTGGTGCTTTTTCTTACTGTTTCACCTAACTTTCGCCGACGCCAGCGGTGGATTTGTCTTTACGTATAGGAACCCACCCAAACTACGCTAATTGGGGAGCTTGCTCCCCTATTTACTTGCGCAGGCCATGCGAAATACAAAGGTGGCTGTGCAAAACACGTTAAGGGTCACCGTGTGAACTGTTCCGGCGTGGGAGTGTTCCGGCGTGGGATAGTGAGTGTGCGTGCGTGCGCGAGTGAACGTTGAGTCACAGTGAACGAGACGCCTGGGTGCGTCCTACGGCTAAGTCAGCCCCTTTCCTATATAAGAACACAGGCACTGGCCTTCGCTACAGCCCTCGCTACAGCCTACATCGTATGCACGTAGTTTTGATAAACGATCAATACCCCTGTCTCCTTTTCAAGACCCAGGAGCGCTGAAGCAATGTCAATATCTGCAAGAGAACACCCTCCACAGCCTCCATGCACGTAAACTAGAGTCTTGCTGCTTTGGGCTACGATTATGCTCTGGATAAATCAGTGAGAGTGAAGAAAAGTGAATCAGCAAGTACCAAGCCCGTCGTCATCTTGTAAAAGATCGCGAAAAAGGAGAAGATATGTACGTATTGGAAGCGGCGTGACTTACTAAGGCCTGACTCCAGATACATCATACAACTGGAGCCTTAGGAAGTGTTTCCGTCATCAGAAAGAAGAAATATATATTGGATAACTTGTGCTGATAACTCGCATTATCACTATCAGACAGGGTGTGACCATTATCAAGTTTAACTATTGCTCAAAGAACTAAGAGTGGAGGAATCAAGAGGGCTCACTCAGACAAAGCTCAGATTAAGCATTGCCCACACCCGGCCGAAGGCCGGGCACGCAAGCTCACCACCGAATTTAGTGGGAACCCCACGAAAAAGCATATTTTTCGATGACTTCACAATATCACTTACGGCAGGTCTGCCATCATGGTTCAATTTTCAAGCACGCCGCATAAGCCAACCGTCACCTATCTCTTCCAATGGTTTTCGACAAACACTGGTTTCTTTTCGTATTGATCCAATCCTTGACTTCGCTAGCGGCCAGTCACACACCCCAGGCCCATGTCTTTCATCGCAGTCACGGTGGTACCAGGTAATTAAAGTCTCTGACTTTGGTAGTCGGTGCATCATTTTGACGCGTTTTTTTTTTGTCTACGCGATACAGAGGCCGTGGCTGTGGCACCTTCCTGACTTTGGAGGGGAAGATCAACGCGGAAAAGAGGTTTCAAGACTTGCTTGGGCACATAGCTCGTCCGCGCGACGAATACGCCTCACAACCGACGAATGCGACAACCAGCCATCCCGCCCTCGATCCCTTTAGTGTATACTTCCACGTTATCGATAATTCAACGAGCGGTGGAAACATCTCGTACGTCGGGCCCTTCCCCACAATTAACGAGTTATCCTTACCCTAGTTCACAGAGACGCACAAATCTCCCAACAAATCTCCGTTCTGAATACTGACTACAACACTTCGGGAATATCATTCACACTCGCCTCAACCACACGAACCGTCAATGCGGACTGGTTTTCCCGCTCGGCTCCTCCTCCCAACTCAACTTATCAAGACGCGATGAAAGCCGCTTTAAAGGTTGGAGACGCGAAGTCACTGAATATTTACACCGTTGGGTTTGACAAAATCGAGGGGGAAGATGCTGAAGGTGGATTGCTGGGCTATTCAACTATCCCAGCGGAATACGAAAACAACCCAGTCAACGACGGTGTGGTGATCCTATACTCGACCCTTCCAGGCGGTTCGACGCAAGGTTTCAACATGGGTCGGGTACGTACTTCAATCTTCAATTTCCTTCCCAGTCATCCTGCCCTAACAAAGATGTGCTTCAGACCCTCACTCACGAAGTCGGACACTGGCTCGGTCTCTACCATACCTTCGAAGGTGGATGCACCGGCCCTGGCGACTACGTCGATGATACCCCCGCAGAAGCCTACAGCAGCCAAGGATGTCCACGCGACCGGGATACCTGTCCTGACGAACTAGGAGATGATCCAATCAGTGAGCCTTTCTAGTTTAAAGGTCAAACGTACGTTAATGAAGCAACCTTCGGGTTCCACCAACAGCCAACTACATGGATTACTCGGTTGATAGTTGTATGGACCACTTCACCCCTGGTACGGAGTGTTTTCAGAAAGTAGGCGCGATAACTGACACTTTGACGTGTAGGTCAAGCAAGTCGAATGAAGGCGCAAGTCGAGGTTTTCCGCAAGTCATGATGGCTTCAGCGAGGGCCTCAAGCTCGAACGTCTACGATCTGGGACGATTTTATGCCCATTAGTGGCGCTCAGCATCAGCATTTGTCTGCTTCGACATTCATTCCTTGGCTATCTTATTGTCATACAAAATTTGTCCGTAGTCACGATGCGCGTACAATCATTAAATTTAGATACCCCAATCACTTCGCCAGTTCCAGAGACATCGGTAGATTGGGTGTTACCGAGGTTGCTTTGTCTGACTTGGCGACGGGTGAAGCGATTGGCGTCATCAGCCAATCAATCTCTTGTGAAGGCTTGACCTCGAAGGATGAGATGAGAACTGAGAGGACGACCTCTGACGGAAAGAGTTAGCAAGAGGTAATGTCGGCCATGAGGCAACTCACTCATTTCCAACTGCGAGAACTTGAATCCGCTATGAATATTGGTAAGTTAGTATCCAGGGAGGGAAGGTATGGCCCGTGAACGCCTACGCACATGCAAGCACGTCCACCCCCAAGGAAAGTCATCCTGGCCAGCTTGGTTAGTACTCGACCGGGAGGGAGTTCAATAAATCTTACAGATTTGAGTAAATACCGGGAACATGGGCCTGAGTCACGGAATCAGGGAGCGGAGTCAGCCATCGTTCGGGTTTCCATTCAGCGGCGTCAGGACCCCAGAGCGCTGGATTGGTGTTCGAAGCTCGGACACCTATGATTACATTGGTTTCCGCGGGCATATGGATTTCGTTGATCAAGTTCCCGTCGTTCCCGTGGATAGGGTCTTGGAGCGGGAGGATAGTCTCTTTGCGAGTGCTACGGGCGTAATAATAAGTGACATGATCATGACACAAGGCTTAGCACACATACGTTCGAGAGAGGAATGAAACCGGAGGGAATCTAAGAAACGAAGGATGGGATCACATTTAAGCTTCAACCAAGATTGAACCACGCAGTAAAGGCTACTTACAATCGCAGGGTCTCACGACATATGGCATCGAGATAAGGCAAGGCCACGAGTGTATCGTAATCGAGATCTCCACCAAACTGCGCAGTTGCCTCGCGTACTTCTTGTCTCAATTTGGCCTGAACCTCAGGGTGCTTCGCGAGCTGATCCAGAGTGCGAGATAGTGCGCCGGAGGTGGTGTCAACCGCTGCCAGGGTCAAAGTCCTTGAAGAACGGTGTACGTTTAGGACAATTCCCGATGAGATGAAAGGAAACTTACGAAATCTAGAGGGATATGATTGTCAAGGCTAGCAAAACGACGTGAAAGCAAGACAACTTACCTGGCCGATGAGTTGATCTTCAGGTAATTTATCTTCGTCTGCAGCTTCTATATTGGCTCGCACTGAGGTGACGGATGTAAGTAAAAGCAAGGTAAGCTTTTGACGGGGACGACGAAACTTACTCAATATGCTCATGATATCCTTTCCTTGACCAATTTGATCCAGGACAGCCGCATCACCTTTTTCCATTGCCGCCTTCTTACTTCGCCATATCTCCACAGACGTATTGTGCATGAAATCAGACATGTCGCGCACTTGGTGGAGACGTTCCCATGGAACAACGTTCAAGAGCCAACGCCGGAATGAAGGTGGCCCGACTTTGACTACCCAAGGAAGGAAGTTTCGGACGATGATCATGCCGAAAAGCGTCGGTCTAGAGACGAGGTAGAGTCAAGGGGAAAGAGGAGGAGAGATGCCAATGGAAACATACTGTAGCTTCTTCATTACCACGATATACGGATGTGGTACTTCATCATCTTCAAGTGGATCGAAAGAGTGTCCGAGTCCACTCCGACTGATCAGCTCGAGGGCGGCGCGACTCATCCATTTGAGCATATCCATCTGTCGATGCGATCCCGCTCAAAACCGTATCAGACTGAACCGGAGGATGCTACTCACTTCCTTGGGACCTTGGGCACAACGCTCAGCAAGCGTATCCCGAAGCTAAGCCCGTGAACCAAGGGTAAATGAATACGCTTGAGCGACAGATTACGAACATCCTCACCTTGTTCACTACGCCATAGAATGTAGGAACCATCTGCCTCATATGACCGATAGAAAACACGGGATTCAGCATTTTTCTTTGCTTTCGGTGAACATCGCCTGTCAGAGATCAGATAGTTTCGTTAGTACAAAAATCGCGGGGGGTAAAATGTGATGATGAAACTTACCAAGCGTGGAGAGTAGTCCAGGGCCGAAAAGCAGCAAGTTTCCTCTGATTGCGAGTTTAGAATGAGGTTAATAATGGACTTCGTGGTTCCTGTGATGTGAACGTACTGAATAAACAAGGAGGTCTCCTCGTAGATATCTTGCTCTTTTACGATCACATAGTGGAGGGCCTTGGGGTCAGAGACATAAAGCTGCTTATCCTGCGGACGTTGTGAATATTGAGCATCGCAAAAGGACGATCGGATCAATCACCCCAAATAGGCCATGTATCTTGACGACGTTTCCGTCTAGAGAGTCACCGGTGAGATATCCGCGAATCGTGGACATTGGACGATATGTTCTCACATGTCTTGGTAAGTTGGGTATGAAAATCCCAGCCCTTTACGTTGAATATCTGTCCGAGGTTTCCTGTGAATAACGAGTGAGTCGAGTTAGGTGCCGGTTTCATACGAAACAGTTCGGACCTTTCCAGATAGATGCTGATGGGGGTCCAGGGATGTTATCTAGGCGACTTTGCACGATATACTGTCGGAGGGTGCGCCAGGCGAGCCAAGAAGCACTGTAAAGTACGACGAGCTCGAGGGCAACGATGCTGAGAGATAAGACGGACATCGAGGGATGAGTTGGGAAGAGACAAGAGTACGACACGAGAACCTACTTATAGAGCGGCGCATCCTTAAGTCCACCTACTCACTACTAATCAAAGGGTGATCATCCGTCGACCTTACACAATACCTCAAGTGTAATATGAGAATGATCCCCTTATTCGGATGTGGGGTGCTTCCCTCGGCATGTGGTGGGAGCCCAATGGCAGCTTGAGAAACGAGAAACTACTCCCAGAAGTCATTGACGGTGTGGAAATTCTGGACCTCGTGATGCCATAAAGCTATGATGGCGTAGGTAGATATGACCAGCCGTCCTATCATCGGATGACGGGCAGAAGTGCAGCAACCGCCTAAGAATGGAACGCCTTCGGAGTGAAGTCTCAGAAGTCAAGAAGCGACAATCTGGTTGCTTGTTTGGTGCGCGCGTAAGCGAGAATGACCGCCCTGGAGCGATTCCAGCGGGCTCATATCCACCAAACGGCTTGCCGAGTATGAAACATTGTCGCGATGAAGTGACAATTGACGATGCGTAGGTGGTGTACGGTGCTAATATGAGTACCGACAGACCTATTTGGCTGATCAAGCTTCAAGGTCAGGGAAACATACCGCCAATGGTGGCGGACTGACTTGATACGGCCGCGGGGAGCTAAGTAAACGAAATTGTGGGAGGCTCAGCGTGTGGCTGGCGTTTGCAAGGCGTTTGGTAGCGTTTTGTCAAAATTTGGTGGGTTTCCTGATCACGTGATCGAAAGACGCGACGCGTCCCCCCTGAGGCATTGTCAGAAAATAAAGTTCCGTTGACAGATCTACGAACATCCGCTGTTAGGTTCTGTTTGTCTGTCCATCCAGAAAACCTATATAAACCCCTCAGCTCCCTGCTCAAGTCCCCAGGCAACCATTCCAAGTATTGCACTTCAATCCCGGAGTCTGAGATCCTCAAGGGGCGCAATGGTCCACATCACTCGATGCCCTCGGCATAAAGGCCCACTAGTAGTCCAACCCCCTCCGCCGGGGTCGTTGGGATCGCGGTGTAAGCTGTGTGATGGGACCATCCTTGAGGAATTCAGAACTGTGACGGTACGGCCCTTGAGCACACGCCGTCGACTGGGGAGTTGCTCAATACTTGGTTTTGGCGGATGGACACGGAGGGGGCAACGGTTGGAATAGTCATGGGCTAGTTTCGTGCGAGGAGAGGCCAACCGCCAATCCCCCGAAATCTAGTACCGGCTCTGAGACTGTTGGATTCAGCCGTGTTCACTTGCGAGGAAAGGATGTAGGAGGGGGGAGGGGGAATGGACACGGACGGGGCGCTGTCGTGATAGTTATAGTCCAGGTATGGGTGTGGAGATGCAGCGGCGCCGCTGTTGATCCCCCAGACTCTGGTACCGTCTATGCGGCAGCCGGATTCGTCGGTGGAGGCAGGCTCGTCATGGATGGGGCGCGGTCGTGATAGTCATGGTCTAGTGCTCGTCGAGGAGAGGCGGTGGCGCCGCCGTCAATCCTCCGAGCACTGGTACCGTCTATACGGCCGTCGGATTCATCCATGTCTGGGTGTGGGTGTCGAAGAGTCGAATGGACATGGGATGGGGCAGCGTCGTAATAGTTATGGACTAGTTTCGGTTGAGGAGAGGCCATCGCTGATCCTCCCAAGCTCTGGTGCCGTCCATGCGACTGCTGGATTCATCCGTGTGCCATGAGAAGAGGGGAGGAGGGCCACGGACGGGGCGCGGTCGTGATAGTCATGGTCCATGGTCCATTATTCGTCGAGGAGAAGCGGTAGCGCTGCCGTCCATCCTCCGAATTCTAGGACTGTCTACGCGATCGTAGCATTTATCCATGGCCGGGTGTGGGTGCACAGGAATCNGATGGTAATAGATGGGGTTATGGATTGGATTTGGTTGAGGAGAGGTCATGGCCAATCCTCCCGACTTCTGGTACCGTCCATGCGACTGTTGCATTCATCACGTCCTTCAGGTTGTCGGAGAGGGATCTTGTCGGGAGAGAAGCGAGGAGCAACTCGCCACATCCGAGTTCTTGGGCAGTGTTGGGGTAAAAGGGAAACATCGAGCATGATGAGGCGTATCAGGTAGCACCCCTGCTTCATCCCGCTCGTTCGAGTGGGTGAGCACGCCATGGCAATCTCTGCTTTACAGTTTGTTAAACTTTCAGGACGAAGCCTATCGCAGGGACTTAGCAGCGCCAAGAATAACAAATCTGAATACGCACTGACACAATATACACGTTTAGCACTGATACACGACAATGCCCAACGGTGGGTGCGGTTTGAAAGCAATTGACGCAGCGATTATCATCCGACGACGGAACTCGAAGCGTCAGGAACGGTCTTGAACGCCTCTCCCAGCGACCCAGACAGTGCCTGCAAATTCGGACACCGTCACATTCGCCAGTCAAAGGCAGGCATGAACTAGTTCAAACCTTAAAATCGCGAATCGAAGTTTCCTCTTAAGGCAAACAATGGTGTTCATACATGCGCTACGGAGGTATAAACTGATATAAGTGCCCAACACCCTTGAGCAGTACATCGGAGTAAACGCACCATGTCGGTTTCGTGTGGGCAACTAACCGACTAGAAAGTTTCAGCGCCTCATGAATCCCTCCTCCGGACATCGCTCGCTTCTGGCCACCCGCTCAAGACTCATGTCTTCGAGTTCTCCACCGCGTCTGACTGGAATAAAGATCTCTAGCTTGTTGCGGTCACCGGCATGCTACATAGAATCGATGACGGCTTGGATCCTTCTAACCTTGAAAACAAGATCAATACATAACTGGAACATGGACTGGGGGTAGGGTACGCACCATTTGGTCCTTGTGCACCCCTCGAAGCGAATCCATTCCGTCAGCCCACAGTGCAAGATCTTCGCGTTTTCTTAGCCAGCGACCGCCCCAACACGGTAATCGTGAGAAGCTATCCCATGAACCGCAATTTTCGTGGACGATCCAGCGCGGGCTGTTTGGTGTGGGTGTCACCATTGAACAAGACTGTCTCCGAGACGAGAACGTACATACCTCAACATGATGGAGCCCAGCAAGAAGAGGGCGCCTTTGACAGAAGCATGAATGGGTTCCAGTGCCAATACCGTGAGTTGTCATTTCGACGGGCAGGAATGTTGGACGCGAATTGAGGCCTTGAGAATTGACTAGGACATCCTCTCATCGTAGAGGTTGGGACAGATCTCCGTCCTCGGAGAGCGATAGGAGCTTCACTTATACACTGCTGACATAATCAGATCGGCTTATTGCGAACAGATTTTGAAGNTTTTTGTTTACGCGGAACTCAATAGAAGCTACTTTCTAGCCTGCCCAGAACTCATAGAGTATACCTTTTCCTCACTAAATGAGACCGTAAAGTCTTGCGAACCTCGTTATCTTCTTAAAAGTCTCCTGAGTCCTCCTATTAGCTCCTGTATATGTATATTACGTGACTCCGGGTTGGCCTTATCCGTCAACTTGTGTTCTCCCGTCCTCCTAGTTCCATGATTAATTCGCCGAATTCCGCACGGTGAACACACACCCAAGCGGGTGCTGAAACAAGCAAGAAATAAGTACTTCCTTACTGCAGCTCATTGGCTTGTACCAGGCCACGCAGATCTCATCAACGCGCGCTCGACTTTTTTGGGTCATCCGCGGCACGCTCCTTCCAACTTGAACGTTGAACCACCATCATGGGTCAACGATGCTCTTCCGTTAGGGCATCGAAACCTCGAATGTGTGGCTCTGATAGGGACTCGCATGTAAGCCGGGTCTTCATTTGATACTCAGAACTCATCAAGACTGTTAAATAGGCCGCCGTTTTGACGCACTCGAAGCGAGATCTTCCTAGGCCGTTTCCAGGATTTTTTCCTATCGAAATCATCGAAATCATCATCGGGGTACTTGTTGATGCGACGCAGTGCAGCTATGAATACTCTGCGAAAAATTGTGCACTCGTTTGTCGAGAATGGCTGCCACCAACTCGCCGTCATGTCTTCCGAGTCATCACGATCAGCTCTGATCTCTACAAAAGAAACTCGTTCACCCTGAGCTCTTTTGTACACTTCTTTCCAACCCATCCTCATCTCTGCGCATTTGTCGAAGAAGTTCGGTACATCCTACAAGGCGGATATAATTCCCATGGCGTCGATCCAATACCGGGTCCTCCATCCGTTTTACTGTCTCAATTTTGCTCAACTCTACAATCCTTTCCGAACCTACGTTTTCTACACCTCCGTGCTCACAATCCACACACCAGCCTGCGTACCATACCATCCGAAATTGTCAAGGCTACAAGGGACCTCGCCAGCTCTGCCCATTTGAAATCGTTATCTTTGGTGGGGTGGTCCCTCTCAAACGGGAAGGCTGATGTCTTTCACATTCTAGACGCGTGCGGCGCCCTCCTCAGCGAACTCCATATCACAGACATTGGCTTATCCATTTTTAACGAATCAACCCAGGTACCATCGGTTCATCAGGACCTCCGGAATCTTCGCAATCTCGATGTAGACTCAAGGGTGATGAGTTTCCTTCGCCTCGATTGTCCAAATCTACAACGGTTGAACGTAGACCTCACGACAGAGAGTCCCATCTTAATCCCAACGTCGTCTTCATCCGAGCTCTCCAGCCTCTCCTTTACCCTCTTCCTGCCCTTCGGCGAGCCTCCGCCATCTCCAGACCTCACCTCATTCACAAGAATTACCCATCTCCAATTCTTCATCCGCAACCCGCGATATCATGTCTTCCTTCCGTGGGTTCATGATTGTCTTTCAGCGCTCGCCCCTACCGCATGTCTTTGCCATCTCGAGGTCCAAGTCATTAGTCCTTTCCCGTTTGGCGGAGATCTTGCTTCCGACTATGCATCCCTTGATGCAGTAGCTTCTCGTCTCCATCATCTGCGCGAAGTCTTTTTAGACTTTAAAAGTGGTGCGGGCGCGTCACCTTCAGGAGATGGCGAGGCTTTGTTTAGCAGACAGGTCAGGGAGCAATGGCCATTGTCGGATAGTTTAGGCAGACTCAGGATTCGAGCGACGTTCGTGGATGGACGATCTTACACATAACCGAGACAGTCATTTGTCAATTTGTATCAATCAGCCGTGCCACAGTCATCCAGCCAGACCAGGTATTCCGTTGGCATGCCGTTTATCCAAGGTACGTTCCATTCCTAAGCCACTCAAACATTGTCTTATGCTGTGTGCTGTGCGTAGGACCTACGTTTAATTATGCTCAGAACAGAAGAATCACCTCGCTTGCAATGGGTCTCACCGCACCTATGATATCCGACCGGGCTGAACGTATTGGGATGACATGGGCGTTGATTTGTGCGAATGTGTTTAGCCAAGGCGCCGAGCCAAACTGACCCTCAACCAATTTCGAAATCTCTCTAGTCGTCCTCGGCCGTTACGGATAGCTGCTGGAAATCATTCAGCGAAGCCAAACGATACATATAAGCGTGCTAGATGCCTGGGCGTGCACCGTCGAGGAAAGCAGCTTCAGCGGAAGGATTGATTATGCCAAGCGGTCACAATTGATTCCGTTGATCAATGTCCCTGGATTTTGTTTACGTCAGTTCTTCCTCGCAACCACCATGTCGTCGCTACCACCCATGTCGCCCTCATAAAGCTCTACACGCCTCCACATCAATGTTGACCAGGCGGCCTTTGTCTTCGCGTTCGTCTGCAACCTTTTGCAACTTTCCTTCAAAGCGCCGGTCGCAACCATGTTTTCATTTCCAACCATTTTCAATCTATTCCTTTTCTTTCCTTCCTTGATTCTGGCTATTCCTTTTGGTACACGACGTTCCTTGAGCACGGCAAACTCATCAACGGCTGGAACCTATGAACTACCTATCCTACGGAGGACTCAGTCTGGAGCAAGCGGGTCAACGGGCTTGGGGAACATAGCAGACCTGTGAGTTACCTGCCCAATTTGCGAGTTTATGGCGTCTGACAGTCCAATCCCAGCTTGTATAGCGTCCCCGTGAAGATAGGCTCGGTCACGACATCCCTTCATCTCGGTGCGTTTCCTCTATGCTTCCTAGCGCCGACGCCTCATTGTCCTCAGATACTGGCTCCAGCGACTTATGGGTCGTCACCGACACTTGCAAATCCGACGTCTGCGAAGCGGGAGCCTCAACTACCTTCCCTAGTGCTTCTCTCAAGCCCATCGGAGCCAACGTTATCATGCGCTACGGAGATTCCAAGACCGGGACATACGCGTCGGGGTTGATTGGCAAGGATACGGTGACGGTAGCCGGGATCGCTATGACAGACCAGCACTTTGCGGCAATAGAGAATACGACGAATCCCACAGTGAGGTTCGGTGCTGCTGGAATTTTTGGGCTTGGTTTTCCCAGTACCAGGTACGCGTTCCGCTTGTCTGCTTGAACTATTTATGCTTATCTTGGCTTCAGTTCTATCCAACATGCCGCAGTCAATCAGCAGGTCAGTTTCTCAATTCGCATTTATGGCCCGCGCTAACAGCGACCATAGTTTGGCAGTCCCGAGGAGACCGACGACTTCGTGTTCGGGACGTACTTGGATGGACCGTTGCTGTCCAGGATCTCTATGACAAACCAACTAGCCGCACCGATGTTTACGGTTCGTTTGCTGTCCTTCCCTTTGGAATATGTCTGTTGACCGAGATCCTTAGATTACCCTACAGCGTAACACAATTGATATAGGTGGCCAGGGACTACTCACTGTCGGCAAACTACCTGACGGCATCGATAATTCATCCCTTACCTGGGTCCCCGTTCGCCGGTACTCTCACGAGGAGGGTGGTTTGAAAGCCCCTCGTTTTGCACCCGACGAAGTGTTTCCCTCGTACGAAGAACCTATTCTCAAAGCCTTCCATCTCTGACACCGCTTTCTTTTAGTCGATGGGAGATTGACATTGGAGGCGTTTTCCTTGATGGCCGACGACTTCCAGATTCTGAAGTCCCTGTTAAAGCTCCTGCTAGTGGTCGTGTTTCCGCATTGATAGATACGGTACGTGTTGCCGCCCTCTACTCCGTGTCGTTTCCTCAAGTCAACCATAGGGAAACTCTCTCATTCGAGGGCCATCTGATGTGGTACACAATATCCTCAGACAAGTCTCGCCCACATTCGCTGCATCCAACGATCCTCAAGCTGATGCTGTTCTACCATGTTCCATTCCACGGACGCTTGCCTTCGAAATTGGTGGGAAGGTAGGGCCCCTCCATCATTACATTGTCGAACTTGTACTGATGTTCTCGTAGAAATTCCCCGTGGACCCCCGTGATTTCATTGGGCAGTACAAGAAGAACAGCGTTGATAACTGCGTCGCTGACAACCTCGTTTCTACGGATGCTCCTTCGAGAGGTTCGCTATATCGTTGGAGTTTGGGAGATCCTTTCCTAAGATCGTGAGTTTCACCGCCGTCTAATAGTTCCTCGCTGACTCCTTTGCAGTAATCTTGTGGCCTTCCACTACGGTAACCTCACACATCCCTCGGTCGATCCTCCTCGCATCGGATTCCTGTCGTTGGTCCCGCAGAACATCTCTGAGGTCTTCGCTCAGGCTGTGCAAGACGCTCGTAACAGCGGTGGCAACTTTGAATGTCAGTCAGATACCTCTCTCGTCCCTACCCCTTCCGCTCACAGTTGATTACAGCGACTTACGATCTAGCTCCCACCGCTACAGCTGGGGTACCCGTCACCACTGTCAGCCCGTCGACGCCTGCCTTCATCACCGACCTGTCCGCCCTTACTACATTAAGACTTGCTGTTCCATCCGCGATGCCCAGCTCTAGTCAACGTAACGCTGGCTACTTGTTAGCACCCCTTGTATCTCGTATCTTCTTTGCCTCAAGCATTGCTTTGTTCCTTTTATAATACTTACATGATCCCTAAGCTAAATGCGGCAAACCTCCTTGCGTTAGATCATTTGTTGAACTACGGACGCCACCCTGAGGAATTCTACGAGTTATCAATCAAAGAACATCACACATCGATCTTCGCATCCCTCTGACCAGGATGTCGATCCAGACTTCGACCTTGACCCAGCGGTTGAAATGGTTCAGACGGATTTCATTCAACCACTCCCTGGTCTACCGGTACTCATGGAAAGGAATGAGCACACGACTTGGTTGATGTTGGATGGGAAATATCGGGACCAAGTCGTCAGGACCTTTGAGTCGGACCACGAATTCCGTGAGGATGCTGAAGCGGACCAAAAGCTGAGGGGTTGGGTAGGTCACCTTCGATCTCTAGTCACTTATCTCCGTTACTTGCACGGACTGGGTGTAAAGCAAGAAGTCCCTATTGTCTTTGCTAAAGGGCTACCTACAAAGACTTGGTCTGTGGGCCGTTGCCACGGCACGGCATACGAGTCCTTTCATTTTCTGTCGCACGAAGTCCATTAAATGCAGACAGACTGACAGATACAGGTACCAAGCCCACAGAGAGGCCCTAGAGTCCAAGTATGTAGATCAAACAGCAGAGAGAGATCATAAGTCACCACACTCAGTACTACTTGGTTTTATAGATGAAATCTTCGAACTTACCTACCCAAACCCTGCATGACCGCAGAATTCAAGAATTGCGCGACGACCTTAAACTATCAGTGGGTAATTCTGGTACGCACAGAGTCCTACATCATATCGGCAGCCCTGACCGAGTTTACAAGGCGCTCGCGAGTAGAAATTGCGATGTCGGTGCTCTGGTCGTCCCATTGACCGCGAATCTGAAATCTGTGAAAAACCATGGATGCGGTGCATGCGAAGCGATTCAAGATAATCTTTTATGACAATGTAAGTATTCCTAAGCTGTTTCATTGACTATATCACTCACGATGTATCATTCTCACTTTTTCCTCCTCCCCGCAGAATTCTTGATTTCTCCGTCCAAATCTGGAATGAACGGTTAGATTATCGTTGGAACTTCACGGTACGTCACCCCTACGTTCGTTGTCTGGCATCACTCCGAAAGCCCTGACAACGAAATCCAGGCCATGACCAAGATCATCCCATCGTCCCCCGCCGCCGCACAAATCTTCGAATAAGTCACCAACGCCGCTACGCTGCCCTAACCCAACTATACGGACGAGTTCCTGGGTCACACACGCACCTCCAACCGAGCTTACAAAAGGCAAGGCTGCGATTATGATATTTTTGCCCGAGGTCATCAAATCCGCGCAAAATCTTGAATTTCTCGATTTCCGAGCTCGAACCTTGATGTGTCGACTAGGTTCTTGCTGCGCCTTGAAGACGAGTCATCTGTAAGTCGTTGAGTGTCAGTTGAAAGGCATCCACATCGACGTGACGGACAGTACTTTTGGTTTCCCCCCCGACCGATCGAAAATGCCTGAATAACTCCAGAACCCCGAAACGCTGGTAGTCCAAAACTGTACACCCGAGTTCATACGTCATGCGCGTACGTCCACCCAAGTTTGCGAAGGGGTTGGTCGAGTTTTCAAAATTTCGGCCATGAACGTCCTCCAAGGTTGAAATCTTGAAAAATGGCTGGAGACGCGAGACGAGCGCTGGGGGTACGGTCGTACAACCTATACAAACCATATGTGAGTTAATTCGTAGCCATTGGTGTTCGTGTTACTCACCTATCTTTGTTTTTCGTGATTCCTCCAGGCATCACAGAAGTCATTGAGTAACTCCNAAAACGCCGAAACGCTGGCCAAATCAAACCATACCCCCGAGTTGGTACGTCATGCGCGGACGTTCACCCATGTTTACGAAAGGCTAGGTCGAGTTTTCAAAATTTCGACCACGGAGGACGCGTTCATGGTCAAATTTTTGAAATTGGACTGGAACGCCGGAAGAACACCGGGAGGACGTTCGTAGGATCTCTACGAAACATATGTGAGTTGTTTTGAAACTGCGATTGTGTCTGTCACTCACGTATCTTTGTTTTGCTGATCGGTATGCAAGTCGGACGTGGTGGACATGACATCGACAAACTTTATGTGACCCCCACAACCGCAGAGAGTGCACACCCCATGAGGGATAAGTACTGTCAATGTGTACATTCACCGCTTTGTCTCCACCTTATCTCTTGGTACAATGGTTTCTTGACCTTTGCCGCAGTTTGTGCAGATCATCCAAAGCGTCTGACCAGACAAGAGCTTTCCAGACGTGAACTTCGGTAGCGCATGTGAAGGTAGTTGCATGCCCTTCAAAGACGATCGTCAAGATAATAGGATCAAAGACGACGTTGACCTTCTGTGGGACCAACCCCTTCAATCAGACGAAAGAGGGCTCCACGCACCATCTTTAAGGACAAGACTGCAGCGCTGATTGACCACGGGCAGTGGGAAGAAGTTCAGTAACAATGTCAAAGGGGGTTGAACAACATTTTAACGCAAAGATACGTGCCATAGGAATTCGGGTTGCCTTCCTGTAACATTGAATCCCGGCATCTAATACGCTTTCCCCGTCAATATCAAAATTAAAGTAAGTCCGTTGGAGTCCATAAGACAGGTTTCGAGCAAGCATGGGAAGAATTTGAGACAGGTAGGTTGAATCGAGGAGGCGCGAGCATTTGAGACTTGGACGTCAGGACTGTGACAACGGCCATCGGGGTACGTAAACAGAAGGGGGGGTGGGTGCGCCTCTCATATTACTGCAGTGTTCAAGGCCGAGAGTAGGCTGGAAACCAACTTCTATGACGAGAGGATGATAATTATAGTCAGTCGATCCTCTGAGAAGGACGAGAGAAGCTCCCCACGAAGCAAGAGTTGTGAATGATAGGAGCGAAAGCAAGGGGGCTGGAGAGGGGGCGAGTCTGGTGCGGTCCAGACCACGGCGTGGGAAGAAAAGAGAGGCGTGACTTTTGCAAAACGAACAAATAAAGCGTAAACAAAGGCCATCCAATCAGCGATGCGCGCTAGAGGCGATTGGCCAATCGGAGGGCGTACCGAGCTATCCCACGAAAAAGCTGATGCTAAGAGAAACTTCGTTTCGTATCAACGAGCCTTCGTTGCACTCAGGACTCGTAATGGCCAAGCTGTCTTCCTCGTGCACGCCTTGGGTTTCATCAGGACACACTCCCTATCTGAGCTCAGTTTATTATGTCTCTGATGATGACAGGGATGACGAGGAGGACGAGGAAAACGTGGAGTCGGAATAGGGAATATCGTAAATATCTGTTTGAGTACCGCACTCATATCGGTGTAGTACGTAGGTACATGGACGCGAGTAGGGCACCGTTATAATCAGTCACTTCTTGGATTGGGTGTGGAGAGGCGGCTCGCTACCGCCGATCCCGACAAGGTTTGATATCGTCTATGCGACCGCGGATTCGTCTATGCGAAATTCAAGTCAGAGCGAACATGTCTATCTATGTTCTTGAGCTCGTCGGAGGGAGTTTTGGTCAGGAGAGAGGCAAGTGGTGATGGTTGTAGCCTCTTCTACCCCTTCATGCAGCGATGAGGTATTGAATCATCGTTCAGAATGGACGGGTAGGTCGATAGCCATTCTGATTCATCCCACTGATTTAATTAAAAGGCCGAATCGTCGAGAGTCTCAGGCTGTACGAGGGGACGGACAAACACACCCTCGAATGAAGCTTCAGAGTAGAGGCGGCGGAATGATCGTCAACAAGTCGCGTTGTGTCTTTGCTCGAAGAAATAGATCTGGTCGTTGTTGCAGGCTTCAACTGGCAACGGCGTCGACAACATAAAGGACGATGGGTACTAATTTGCACGCGATCCGGAAGGGAAGCTCAATGATAACCTCATGGTGAAGATACGCATGACGCACCTATTGATCAAGGACAGCGCGGCATGGAGCATGACTGATGATTGACAGAGGCAAGGATCTATGAGTATGTCGTTTGTACCCTCATCAACCATTGCGACTTCCACGTGTCTGGCAGAAGCAGTTCAGGGAGTAGACGGGAACGATGCTTCTGTTGCGGCATGTCTACAACTCATTCTTAGGGTTGGGAGCCAATAAGAGAACGGAAACGCTGTTACGAACGGCGTACTCACAATCTGCGAGAGCTCCCAATGTTCTTCGCAATGCTCGCCTCCATCCGCCCTTTTGGAACAGAAATTACGCGAGCCTTATCTTCGTGTGACAAAGTCCCAACGTGCGTGGTTCCATGGGTCGTGGTACTCCCCCAGCGTCGTCCAGACCAGAAATAATTCAAGCAAAGGTGTAGGCATCCTATTCTGAGTCGGAAATGCCACGAACTCTGTACATGAACCGTATGAGTTCATGATAATCTCGGGAACTGGGTATTAGGAAACGCACCTTTCGACTCGACCAAGGCTCAGCGCCGAGCGGACTAGACAATGGCTGGGACAAATCTATGAAGACGCTGGGACAACACCATTGTCAGTAGCCAGCAATAGTTCTTTGGAGAATGTCGCTCTCAGAGTCCGCGCCTAGGATGCCATGCTGCTAGACGATGACGGTACGGAAAAACTCGTTCAGTATTCTTAGAGGCTTTCGAGTTCATGGGAGAAGCAGCCATCGTTACGCGCAACCATGTAGGAGCTAGGATTGTAGTCATCGTTGACCACGACGATGACGGGGCTTGCTCAAGTTGAAAGTGACACCGATTCGTGACGATCATGGGTCCAAACACGTGATCCTGTCACACCGCGTCCTCCAGATTGAACCCGGAGCACCCGGAGCCCGGTATCTCTTCTTCCGCAACGATGACAAAGACCATCGCTTGGCAATGACAATTACCCCTCATCCGGGGTCGACGTCGAGGGGCCTTTATAAGCTGGGGAAAGGATACCAGCCTCGACAATACAAATGGCACCCATCAAGAACGCACGTCACCTTTTCAACGAGATCCCAGTCGGTGAGTTTTCTACTCGGCGTTGGCGTCGACGATGGCGGACTGATTTTTCTTTGCAGGTTACCCCATACCGGGGAAAACGACCATCCATGACGAGAGCGAAACCATCGATCTCGAGACTGTCCCTCTCAATGGAGGTATCCTCATCAAGACCCTCGTTTTGTCGATTGATCCATATCTTCGGGGCAAAATGAAGGCCCCAGACGCGAAGCATTACTCGGTGAGTAGCCTCAGGGGACTTCTTCGATGATAGTGTGTTGATTGACCGGTGCGATTAGGCACCTTTCATAATTGGGCAACCGTGAGCACAACGTTTCGCGTTTGTTGAAGTTGAAATTCATGTCGTGGCCTTCATTTCAGGCTCGCGAACGGTGGTGTTGGTCTCGTCGTGCGATCTGAGGTGTGTTCTCTGCCAAGCGGGCGCTGAAGACTCTAACTGACACCACGAAAATTCAGCATCCCAACTTCAAAGCTGGAGACCACATCTACGGACTCCTTCGTATGTTTTCCGCCTTTTAAGTTCATATATGCGTCTGAAATGGCCATTTCCAGCCTTCCAGGAGTACACAGTCTTCTCTGATCCCAAGGTCAGGTTGCTAGAGAACAAGGAAGGTATCCCCTGGAGGCACTACGTTGGCGCAGCTGGCATGCCAGGTCCGTTCTTTCGAATACACCATCTGGTTGAAACATGCTCATGGCATCTACAGGTCAAACCGCCTACCTTGGCTGGAAGGCTTTCTCGAAAGCCAAGAAGGTATTCTTGAATTATTTGAGCTGATACAATGCGCTGAACTCGACGATTCCGTAGGGTGAAACCGCATTCATTACTACGGGTGCAGGACCTGTCGGAGCGTGAGTATCCATACATCCTACCTGTAAATCCTCGCTAACATCTCCTAGTATCGTCGCCCAAATTGCCAAGCTCGACGGCGTCAAAGTCATCGCTTCTGCCGGCAGCGACGAGAAGGTCGAATTCATGAAATCCATCGGTGTCGATGTCGCCTTCAATTACAAGACCACTGATACGACAAAAGTGCTTGAAGAGCACGGTCCAATTGACATGTATGGCTGCTTCCTCTCTTTGGATCGTGGAGTCGCGACTGACTGTTATACACTTACAGCTACTGGGACAACGTTGGAGGTGAAATCCTCGAAGCTGCGCTTGAGGCTGCCAACGTCCACGCACGATTCATCGTAAGCCCTCGCGAAATGATGTTCTCCTCCAGCGTGCTCACTCCTTTCCAGGAATGCGGTATGATCTCGCAGTACAACCTCTCTGGCGAGCGTCACGGAATCCGGGTGAGCCTTNCCCCCCACATCCCTAATTTCCACGCGTCACTTACTTCCTCCCCTATACATAGAACGTCTTCCACATCATCGGGAAGCGCATCACCATCAACGGATTCCTCGTCCCCGACCTCATGACCCCAGAAGGCGCCGCAGACTTCTACAACACCGTCCCCGCCATGATCCGCGACGGCAAGCTGAAGTTCCTCGAAGACGCCAAGCACGGTCTCGATAAAGCTGGAGAGGCTATCTTAGACGTACAAAGCGGGAAGAACCACGGCAAGAGTCTGATCATCGTCGCTGATGAATAATCAAATCAACTTGTGCGAGTATTATCATAGAAAGTGTATAACAAGACTTCGAATTCGACAGCATTGATATCCCAGATTTCCCAACTGTCTGTCTATTTCTCCATGATTCTCGCTATACTCTATGCTTAAGGCATCAAGCACGTCATCATCTGTCAGCGATTTGGTGGGAAGCCACTCTGTTTAATCAGCATGTCGGTCCCTTTAGGTGCTGGGTTCCTTAAACCTCATGATGGGCTCCAGCTTCAACTGGTCCTTTAGCTCAAGCTTCCCTCACGATGCCTTTCGTACGAAATGGACGTCATCTTTTCAACGAAATCCCGACAGGTGTGTTCCTCCAGTTCGTAGAATCTTCGTGGCTTTCTGATGTATCTCCCATGTTGTAGGATTTCCCATCCCCGGAAGAACGACCGTGTACAATGACAGTCAGACGATTGATCTCGACAATGTACCTCTCAACGGCGGTATACTCCTGAAGACCCTTGTTCTTTCGATGGATCCGTACTTGCGTGGCAAGATGCGGCCTGCTGGTACATCATACTTGGTACAAAGCCTCCTTCATTAGGCATTTAGACCGGTGCGCCTGACTGAAGCCGTATATTCTGTAGCCTTCTTTCGTGATTGGTGAACCGTGAGTAATTGGTGGTTACGCTGAATCCCCATTGCTGCTTACCGCCTGAACCAATTTAGACTAGATAATTGGGGTGTTGGTGTTGTGCTCCGTTCAGAGGTGCGCATCATATTGTCGGTTTCTCTCAGAGATCCATGACTCAGAAGTTGCCCCCTCTCCATCAGACCCCGAAGTTACAGCCGGGCGATCATGTCTATGGGATGCTCCGTAAGGACCCCCACCTATCCGCCGTTCATATACCCCATAATAACATTGATCCATCTCGTCCCTCAGCTTTCCAAGAATATTCTGTCTTTTCGGAGATAGATCAGCTCAGGCTCCTGCAAAACAAGGAAGGCATTCCTTGGTCGTTATACGTTGGTATCGCCGGTATGCCAGGTAAGTGAAGATATCCATCCACTCAGATACTTTCGCAAACGTTCAGCGCTGACGTTTGCTTACAGGTCAGACTGCTTATCTTGGATGGAAAGCCTTCGCGAAGCCTCGTCCAGTAAGCTACTCCCAATCACCTTATGTCTCAATGTGGCCAACCGCTATTATTAGGGAGAGACGGTCTTCGTGACCACAGGAGCAGGTACGTCGGTTCTTCGTAGCTTGCTTGGTGGGGTATTTATCGCTCGACAACTCGAATGTGGACAGGACCTGTCGGCTCGTGCGTCGGCTAGATCCCTTGAACCAGCCTCATTCTTAACCCTCTTCCAATAGTGTAGTCGCACAACTAGCCAAACGTGATGGCCTGAAAGTAATTGCATCCGCTGGAAGCGACAAAAAGGTTGAATTCATGAAGACCATTGGTGTTGACGTTGCTTTCAACTACAAAACGACCAGTACTCGTGAAGTCTTGAAAGAACATGGTCCCATTGACATGTATGTCGTTTTGCTCACTTGACCAATGCGTTTACACCGATTCAATTTCTGCAGTTACTGGGATCATGTTGGCGGAGAAACCCTCGAAACAGCTTTAGACTTTGCTAAACTCGGCGCTAGATTCATTGTATGTTCTCTCTCTAACAGGGACTCAACACCCATGGCATTGTCTCACAACTTCTTTTAGGAATGCGGTATGATCACAGAGTACAATTCCGACGGAGAAAAATATGGTGTCAAGGTTCGCGCCATGCAAGCCTCGTGCCATCACCGTTGCATCTGACACTTCCCCCATTCCTAGAATCTTTGGCAAGTCGTCGTAAAGCGAATTGTCATGTCTGGGTTAATGGTGCCAGATTTGATGACCCCATCAGGCGCTGCCGATTTCTACGCTACAGTTCCGGCTCTCATCAGAGATGGGAAACTGAAGTCTTTGGAGGATGTCAAGCGCGGTTTGGACAAGGTAGGGGAAGCCCTTCTTGACGTCCAAACTGGCACAAATTACGGAAAGAGTGTAATTGTCGTTGCGGACAATTGATGTCTATCTAGGCGATGGCAAACTGAAGTTCCTCAAGACGCCAAGCACGGTTTCGATAAAGCTGGAGAGGCTATCTTGGACGTACAAAGTGGGAAGAATCACGGCAAGAGTCTGATCATCGTCGCTGATGAATAATCAACTTGTTCAATTATCATAGAAAGTGTATAACAAGACTTGGAATTCGACAGCGTTGATAACCGATGTCGATCCCTTTACGCGCTGGGTTCCTTAAACCTCATGATGGCCTCCAGCTTCAACCAGCCCTCCAACGTAAGCCGCACGAACAATACCTTTAGTACGGAACGGACGCCGCCTTTCCAACGAAGTCCCGACAGGTGTGCTCCTCGAGGTCATGGAAAGGGAACACACTTCTGATCTATCATCTCCCGTGTTATAGGACTTCCCATCACCGGAAGAACGACCATCTACGATGACAGTCAGACGATTGATCTGAACAATGTACCTCTCAACCGGTGGTATACTCATTACAACCCTTGTTCTTTCGATGGCTCCGTACTTGCGTGGCAAGATGCGTTTCGCTGGTACATCATATTTGGTACGAACCCTACTTCCCGATACCTTGCAATTGGTGAACCGTAAGTGTTTGATGATTACGTTGACCCATGATATTTTCTTACTATTTTTGCGGTTCCAGATTGGTTCCAGACGGGATAATTGGGGTGTTCCTTAGTCGTTATACGTTGGTATCAAGTCGGTATCGTTGGTATGCCAGGTAAGCCAGGTAAGCCAAGATACCCATTTACTCAGGTACTTTGATGAATGCTGACGTTTGCTTACAGGTCAGACTGCTTATCTTGGATGGAAAGCATTCGCGAAGCCTCGTCCAGGAAGCTGCTTCAAATCACCTGATGTCACAATGTAGTTGACTGCTGTTACCAGGGAGAGACGGTCTTCGTGACCACAGGAGCTCAGGAAACGACGTAAGATGTGAATACACATCGAGTGGCACATTATCAGGAACGGAGCTATCGACACGAAGAGGGTTGAAGAACTGAGAACGGTATGTAGTTCAAGTCGAGCTGGAGTTAACAATGCTGTTCGATCAAGGTCCCTGAAGTGCATCGTATTAAGGTCGGAGGCCTAGATGTACGTCTTCACGCAGCCTAGGTAAGCATATAGTGTCTAAGTATGGTCCAAAACGAATTAATCCTTTCAGCAGGTTAACCAAAAAAAAGTTTCTCCAATGGATAGGGGTAGATAGGGTGTCTCTCTAAAACAGGAGCTCAACAAGGAGGAGGAGTCATGTCGCTTGTTGCTTTCATCCCACGGAAGGTTGCTTTGCGGCCGCAAGCCACTTTGTACAGCCACTCTTTAGACTCTCAAACCTGTCAACTATGGTGCGTATCTTCGTCAGTGGAACGGTGGTAATGGCTGACTCTCTTCTCGATCAGACAACCTCCACGGACGTCGAGACTCTGAAAGCAATTGATGGGACGATCGCTCGCACCCAGGGACTCACTTTCAGCGCAATCCCAGACCTTCCGGACGATGTTCTTGCGCTCGTCTTCCTCGCATACAAAGCCAAGGCAATGGACGATGGGGCTTGGCTGAACATTGTCAGTATCTGCCAACGATGGCGGGCAATCCTCCTCAGCACGCCCCGCTTCTGGTCCTCAATAACGGCGTACGACCTACCCTTTGTTGATACCATGATAGAACGCGCAAAGAGTCTTCCTTTGACTCTCCAACTCGCGGTGCCTTTGATGGAGTCGGATGAGGCACGAGCTGGCTTCAACACGATTCTTGATCACAGTTCACGCATCGAGGGAATCACCTTCAGCTTGCTCGAGTCCGACAGGCAGTACAGCATCCTCTACGGACTTATGACGCAAATTGAAACCCACGACTTTTCGCTGCTCCGTGTGCTGAGGATTGCCGCTGCTGATCTAGACGCTCTCTCGTTTTCTTTATCAGCATCAATCTGGTCGCGCCGTTCCAGGTTCAATGCTTTTCACTCCTTGGAACTTCACAACGTGATCTTCCGCTTGCAAAAGAAAAAGCTTCCATACCTCCCGTCACTGAGGAACCTCGTTGTTCTCTATGATTACTCCCACAACGGCGTCGGCTTATCACTTCAATGGATTACGAAATTCCTTCGTCGCACGCCAAATCTCGAAACCCTCGAACTCGATGTAATTGACTCCAATGGCCACCCAAACGTTGACTGTACTACTCCCATTGCCCTGCCAGCGCTGCGTCATGCCCGGATGGGATTGGCTGGGATTGACGAATCTCCCCTGTTTGATTACTTGGACATTCCGACAAGCGCGGTCGTACGGGTACACTTTCCAGATCAAACTCTCACCGGTAGAACATTTAACTACTCGAACCTGGAGAACCTCCTCCAAAAGCGTATTCGCCCCGCCTCTACCAAACAGATTGTATTGAAATTTAAAGAGGCGACTTGGGAAATTCAATTCTACACCGCCGCCATAGAATTGCCGACATTCTTTCTATCCCTTCCTTTCCTTCCACCTATGGTGCAAGAATACGCCAGCCTCTTCCTGGCCCTTCCCATGTCCCACATCCCCGAGCTGGGGATTTATACCATCGACACCACACCGCCGCTAACGTGGTCCCTACTCACCGCCAACCCGTACCTCATACGGAATGCTGCTTCCAGCTCGTCACTCCGCTACATAGACCTCAACGGACCTATCCTTCCTCCACCTGATTCCCTATATCTCCCTTCGTTGACCAAGTTGGCTGTTACTGGATCACCCTCTATCAGCTGGATTGCCCGATTTCTTCTCAATACGCCCAACGTCGAGGAGATGTGGCTTACTCTCATATCTCCAGATGACCCAGGCGTCTCAGGCATCCCCTTCGTTTCCCTTCCCAAACTCGCCTATTGTGAAATTGCCTCAGCATCAGTCACTGAATCGAAGCTACTCAACTACCTAGATTTCCCAACTTCAGCCAAACTCTATATTGAGCACCCCAACGAGCATAATGGAGAATTCATAGACCTATCTCCATTCGAAAAACGCTTGACGAGACTTCTTGCAGAAGAGACGCCCATTGGCGATGTCGCTCTTACGGTGGATGATGTGAACGGCCAGTTCACACTTAACTTAAAGCGTCCAAATTCCGAGGAAACGCTTATGATACTGGCACTACCTTTGGTGACGACCTCAGCAGATGCCTACCTCTCCCTCTTCTCAAAGTTACCTCTGCCCGCCATTGAGAAGCTTCGCATTTGCCGTATATCCTCGCCCGCAGCTGCTCTTCTCTGGTCTAGTATCATCCCATTATTTCTGAATCTCACGCAACTCACGTTGGATAACACAATCCACGATGTACTTGATGTTCTCCTTTCGCCAAACGCGACTCCGAATTCGCCGCATTGTAACGTGAAGCTCAAAACCATCGTCGACATCAATCCATCCTGGGACGACAGGGCGGTGGCAGATGTGATCAGGATTTTCAAAGGACGGCGCGAGATGAGACTACCCATTGATAAGTATATTGTGAAAGGTAGCGGGGTCGGTCGGGATATCGTGGCTGAGTTGAGGGAGTTCGTCAACGTTGAACTGGATGGGGAGTTATCGATGAAATAGCAAATTTACGAGACTGGACGTATGCCAAACCTAAGCCACCTGACAGCCTCAAGGATTCATCTAGTCACTCCCATGATGTAGCTATTTGACCCCAATACATGCTGTTCGTTTCGTTTGCGCCAAGCGAGGACCAGGAAACGAAGGCTTGACAAACACGGGCACGAAATTGTAAGTATGGGTGATTCTGTAGAAGAAGCAGGAGTTTCAACCGACTTAAGCCATTGGTGTTTTACTCTTCGCAGCATTTGTACCAGTCCTAGACGCGCGAACCAAGATATCACAACTTTCCCCACTATAACCCTGGGCAAATTTAAAGCGGATTGTCATGTCTGTGTTGATGGTGGTATTTGATGAGGCCAGAAGGCGCTGCCGACTTCTACGCTACAGTTCCGGCTCTCATCGGAGATGGGAAGCTGAAGTCTTTGGAGGATGCCAAGCGCGGATTGGACAAGGTAGAACTAGTAAAAGTCACGGAAAGAGAGTAATGATCGTTGTGGACAATTGACGTCTAGTACTTAGTGAGCTTCCCAATTACACCTGCGCAGTATAACATACCAGACACCCTTTGAATGATCATGCGCATGCTCTTCGATCCCAGTAGTAGGCAACCAATACCGGCGTACAGAAGAACGTAGGGTAAGCAGTTAATTATACTATACATACGCATTAGAATAACAGATGTATCCATAGAAATGAAGGTGTACATTTTAAAGCCGAGTTGAATGCTTGGTCCTCTGCGGGAGACGATCTAATTCATACTCTTCATGCCCTCTCGGGAACAAATCAGAGCTTTCATGGGAGCTGG
Source organism: Pleurotus djamor (assembly GCA_029747585.1). Classification (NCBI taxonomy): domain Eukaryota; kingdom Fungi; phylum Basidiomycota; class Agaricomycetes; order Agaricales; family Pleurotaceae; genus Pleurotus; species Pleurotus djamor. Next base: position 123,837 of record JAPEVF010000031.1, on the reverse strand, counting down.
GATTTGCGAATCTGAGGTTGGTGCCTTTGATGACAGCGTCCGGCGGTGTCTCTGGCATGTCCGAGTACATAGAGGTTGGTGACTCCCGACCATTGGAAGCCGTGGCACGTCCACGGGCTGGCTGCGGCGGTTGGGGCGGTACAGACGTCGAAACGTGGGTAGCCACCTCAGTTTGGACGAAGATATCATCGTCCCACCATTGCCGCCGTTGAAAGAACAGGCACTTGGGTCCACCTGCGAGGATCTCGGTTTCCGCGTGCCTACCGGCCTTTCGTAAGTTGAGTGTGATACGAGACATCATCGCAACCTAGAGGAAAGTGCAAATTTAATTGAAGGCAGCACATGGCGGATCCATGGAGAAACGTACAGTTATTCTGATCGAGAGGCAAAAAAGATCGAATGAGAACAAGGACTCGGAGATCGAGACGGAGTAAAAGGGTTCCTTACAATTGTTCAAGTCTAGCAACCGAAGCAGCCGTTAGTGAAACAGAGACCTGATGAGTAAGTTACATCAAACCTACTGTGCCGTGATGTTTTTGAGCCCTGACAAAAGGGAAAGAGTAAGTCCCGAGCTACCGGAGACATCGGAAAGGAACAAGGTGTGAACATACCAGGAGGAGCGGCGATGATCATGATCGTCAAGACCAGCGTCACCGAGAAAATGACACTGGTTGTAGAGAATCAGGACGGCGACCTAGTCGGAACGCAACCAGATGAACCTACGAGTAATACAGCAGGCCATCTTCAAACAGACGTTGAAGTATAAACCCAGCTTCTTTGCGGCGGATTGATGGCCAGGTACGATAGAATGTGAGGCTGAAGACGATAGTGTCGTACATCAGTGGAAACCAAGCTGATGAAGTTGCCGCAGCGCTGCTTTAGACACAAAGTTGGTATTCGCATCAGAGCTTTGATCTCCGGTCATGGTAGAAAAGCAACGTACAACTTTGGATCAAATATGAATGTGCATGCTTGATGAATCCACAAATCAGCGTTCGAAGACACCACTTCGGCGTGACTTGAATTACTTACAATGGACTCCAGATTCCGGATTGTGGGGTACCGCTGATGAGTGCAATTATACTTCCATGAGTCCTGATGTTCGACAATTCCAAATCATGGAATGTGAGAAATGCTCACCTCTACCACCGCTTATTAGCCACGCATTAAGTCCTGTCTCCACCAATAGTAGAAACCAGAGGAAGTACGTGATCCAAGGCTGGCGTGGGTACAACGCTCTAATCCTTATAAGCGCAGCGCCGAAGAAAAGTGTTGCGATCAGGCGAAGGCATCCCTGCATCGTGGAGGTGGAGACATACCGTAAGGACATCATCAGGCCAACGACTTCGATGGCAAACGCCACTGTGGTGCCTTCATATCGAATAAACCGCGCGCATCTATGCAGGCGCGACATATTGAGCGTGTGCAGTAGGTAAGGGCGGGGACAATACATGATTCGTACCTCTGATGGAAGAAGGGAGCAGCGAGGAATGTGAGCGTGTCTATCGTTACGCACGGAGGGTAATCACCTCGAGCGTCCATATTGGAGCTAGGTAAGCTATTTGAGCGGGCATCAGTCAGAAGCCATCAAATGAGCAACAGATTGATGAGACTCACCGTATAGGTTGACGACAAAGGAAAGAGGGGTGACATAGCGGTTCTTATAGTGCCCATGAGGGAGCGATAATTGAAGAGCTGGGTAGATACGCTTACTAGGATGAAAAGGTATATTACTAGTCCAAGCTATCAGGCGGAGGCTTTTTACAAGCAAAAAGACTTACTTACTTGGACCTTTCTTGCCTTTCCAAATGTACCGCACCTCGTCTCCGAAGGTGATAATATGGTCCCAGATCAAGATAGTGAAACTGGCGAACCCGACAAACTAAGGATAGCCTCAAATTAGAGGCCTAGGCTTCTGGCAAAGAAACAGAGCCTTACATCGGTGCGTAGACTGCCGGAGTAATCACAGGAATCAATTAGCACCTCAACCTCATCTCGGAACTTCATGGAAAGGGAACGTACGATTCAGCTGCGTCAGCTATGGGGCCTGGGACATCCATGGAGGGTTGGGGAGAGGAGAGGGCAACACTTGAACGGCACGGTTGGTATATATATACCTACGCCCATAGGTGAAATGGGAAACCAGGCAGATCAACGGGTTGGCTCCAGTCTGAGATGATAGCGCCAAATGGAAGAATTGAATTGCAAGCACCCTTCGCCCTCCGTGCAGGGTGAACCGTGGGGAAGACAATGTGGAGCAAACGTAGCACAGTTTGTTTGTTCACATCTTATTCCGAGGCTTTCCAGCGCGCATCGAAGACAAGGTTACTGCCCATGCATATCGGACAGCTACAGTGTAGAGTTCTTCGCGCAGAAGAGGCTAGGACGCCGCACGCAGATTTGAGTGTGCCGGAAAGCAATCGACGTCCGAAACCCCCGAAGTTGCATGCCGTTCCGTTGTCAGGCGATCAACTCTTTTCAGAAAACACGGCGGGTGACTTGCGAAGTTCCATGAATGTTTGTGCTTGAAGGCCCAGATTCGACATGTGGAGAAGGTCTCTTGCGACCAAGGGACTTGGTCCCGGGAGTCCACCAGTCCCGATGACGCGATTCTTGCAAAACTACGCTGAAAAAACCCGAATCGATGTCTGTTCACATCCGCGGTTTCCTACATCACTCACGATGTCAGCATCTCCGAATTTCGATGTTTCTGCGACGAGCTCGACGATGGGACTCACCGGAACGACGTCTCAGACCCTCAAACGTAAACTCAACCCACGGTGTTCACTTCGGAGCTCGATGTGATTTTCTCGAACCCTGTCGACCGACTCCACCGACAGTGCTCCCAGTCCCCCAATTCATCTCTCTGATAGTTGCTCGCTGCGTTGAACGATGCCTCAGGTTCTGTCACCAACGTCGGGTTCACCAAACGTAGCCCCAGCACCACCAAGTACTCCTGTCCACACGACAGAATCCCCGTTATCGGGGAGCTTTCATGAAAACGACGACATACGCACCTTGGGCAGAAACATCTCAGATCCATGTCCTGGCCCATCTCGCATTTCCACATTTTCGTACGAAGTCTCTGAAGCCGACCAGTCACCGACACCATTGCCCAAATCAATCACGAAGAAGAAAAAGAAAAAAGCTGGTCCTGCGCCGCTTCTTCGACGATTGCAGCCCATGCTCGTTTTGGAGAATTCGGGGAGCGTAGCTAGGGATCATTTGGCCTCAGAGAGGACGTTTCTGGCTTATGTGCGGACGAGTTTGGCTATCGCTTCTACAGGCGTTGGTGAGTTCCCCCTTATTTTCAAGAGGGATTGTTGTCTCAAACCTTCAACTCAGCTCTGGTCCAGCTATTCACCATTTCTGTGAATACCACCGACGCCTCGGTTGAACCAGCGTCGTTCGCTCCGGCCTCAAGGAAGCTGCAATCTTTTGCTCGACCGTTGGGTGCTACGACTGTAGTGTTTGCTGTGATAATTCTCGTCATAGGTGAGCTTCAACCACCTTCCGTCTTCATCAGTTTCTCATTCACGGCAGGAATGACGCGTTACTTCACCGTTCAGTCCGCACTGACAAAGGGCATGTTCCCCGTCGCGCGGGTGGTGATGACTGCCATTACCGCGTTTCTGGGTGTCTTGATCGCTATCGTTTTTGGTGTGCTCGTCGCGGAGAGAACGGCCATCCATGGCGCAGATTAGAATGCATTTCGTTTACATTCTCCCATTGTCCTCGTTCTGTCGTACATTTCTTCGATTTCAAGCGGCTATATGCGCTTATAGAGGCCTTTACCCACTGTCGGTTCAGTCATTATTGTTCTTATCCACGTTGATTCTTTGGTAGTATATCTTATCGAGGTCATGGATAGTGGCGGGGATGGAAGGGGTGGTAGAGGTGGCGGTAGTGGTGGTGGTTGGGGTTCAAGAAAGTTGAAGAAGCAAGCTTGGTATGTCAGCTACCTTCCCTCTTGCCACTACCACACCACCACCACGCATAGCACAATGAATGAATTCATGCCTTCCCAATTCTTTCTCTCTGCGGGAATGCTTGTCCCATTCATTCATTCTTGAAAATCTGGGCAAGTCGAGTCTCTGGTCAGGTCCAAATACCCCATCGTCGATTGGCTGAAGATGACGGCCTCAATACAACAAGCCAACCCAAGATGTCGAGAATTGAAGCTAAGCCAAGACAGCGAGTTTGTGCCTTCGCTTGGCATGATGGACAAGTTGTCAGCGGAGGCAACAAACTTTTTCGCCGGACTCTCTTGCCCGAGCAACACGTTCATATAAAACCAGCTGCTTGAAGCCATGAATGTTTTCCCCTTCTGCTGCACGCGATGCGAGGCATATCAACTTCAGCCGCGTTCGCTGCGGTGTCTCTTGCATTCGTTCCATTTGGCACGGCGTACACATGGCCAGACAAGCAGATCGATCATCTGGAGGACATTCTCTTCGTCCAGTCGGGATTTCGTAGGAGCGGATTCATGGACGCGGTGAATCCATGTAGTTTTGGGTTTAATGATCCTGCAAAGCAGAATGCAGCTGAGTGGGTGGGTTCTTCAAAGTTTCTATGTGCTGCGATGGTTTTGACGCGTCGATGTGTAGGTGAGGACCGCGTTTCATGACATGATCACGCACAACTCGGTCGCAGGAACAGGCGGCGTCGATGGATCGATCATCTTCGAAACTCACCGTCCAGAAAACAGTGGGGCAGCGTTCAACTCGACCATTGGTTTTCTCATGGGTTTCCACTCCGTTCGGGCGTCCATGGCAGACTTAATTGCAATGGGTGCTCATATGGCGTTGCGGACATGTGGTGGTCCTTCCTTACCCATGCGGTTTGGACGTATCGACGCGACCGGTCCTGGTCCCGAGGGTGTTCCAGAGCCCCAGGACAGTCTGCCTTCCATGACCTCCCGGTTTGCTACTGCTGGATTCTTCGCGGCCGAGATGATCCAGATGACGGCTTGTGGGCATAGTGCGTTGGCTACTTGTCGTACCTCCATATAGCGACATTGCTGATCCTGCTTTCAACGATAGCTCTAGGAGGTGTTCACAGTTCGAACTTCCCAGATATTACCACCAACCCTCATGCTCACTTCGACACGACGCACGGTCAATTCGACAATAGGGTTATATCTGAGTACCTAGACTCGACGACGACCAACCCTCTTATCGTTGGCCCCTCGGCGACGCGTTCTGATCGCAAACTTTTCATCGCAGATCGAAATCTTACTGTACGAGGAATGGCTACCCCAGCCGCTTTCACCTCGACCTGCCGAAGCATCCTGACCCGAATGATCGACACCGTTCCACGCGCAGTTACTCTGACCGCCCCGATGACACCCATTCCCATCAAGCCCGTGGACATTCAACTGACTCTGAACGCGGATGGGACGCTCACCTTTAGTGGTGCTATCCGCATCTTCCTTACAGGGAGGACAGATCAGACGCCGGTGGTTAGAGTTCAGTACCTTGATAGACTTGGAAACACCCCTTCGAACAACGTTATCGACACCACGGTGCCGACGTTTCAGAGTGGTATCGGCTCAGGCTTTGACGGGTCGTTCAAGGTAATGCCGCCTGTATGCTTCTATGGTAGTATCATGCTCAAGCTCTTTTACTCCTTTCTAGTTCTACCAATTCAGCGGGACGGTATCTGGAAGTACGGGCATATCCAGCTTCACTGTAAGCGTCTCCGGAGGCGATGGTGATGAGTTGCATAACAATGGTGGTGCTGGGTTCCCTGTGCAAGATTCCATCATCTTCCAAAAACCCCAATCCTGCCTTGTCCAAGAGCCTGATGCTGATGGTCGCTGGAATCTAACTATCGTAGCTGCTGTACGTCCCAGCTTCCCCTCTCATGATATGCTATCTATAGAGTACTCACCCTTATTAATATTCCAGGTCCGTATGCCATTCGCCTTGAATCCAAGCGCTGTCACGATCATGGAGAAGATCCCTCGGCCCGGCATATTGGTCCCTGCTCTCTCTCCCAAGCGCATCTTTATGCGTCGATGGGCAACCGCTCCGGGATACTTGCTCCAATCTGCGACATACAAAATTGTCCCAGAGCAGTGGGTGACAACATTCGACGTTGAGACCGTAGGCGCGAACCGTGTCGCCGATGAATACAAGAGCACCATGTTGGAGAGTAATTGCGTAAGTTGTTCGCCAATTTTGGTCGTATCTCTGCTGACCTATCGCCCAAAGGCTCCATTCGTTTGACGTTAGAGACATTTTTATGATTATTCAACTGGAGGTCTCAAGGCCGATACCCACTGTTTTTGGACATTATCCATACCAATTTACGACCGCTCTTCATACGCATTCGTTTTGATACTCGAACGTGCTCCGTTATCTTGCTTTCAGTCGCCAGGAATTATCATTCCATAGCCTTCGCTACTTCGTTCTCCTTGCATCGAGCATGGACGCTCTCCATAATAATACGTAGTTGCATCATCCTTTGCTCGTCAACTCCAGACAGATTATAGATGGCCGCCACTTTCTTGATTTTACTTTGCCAATGTAGGGGCGTTGCACTCAACCCATGAATATTCTGAATCACAATGGATTGACACAGCTCCATGATTCGACAGGCAAAGCGACTCCTGGGCGCCACCAAATTGGTACGTGTGCATAGATAAGTCCACCTCGAGTCGCCTATGACTTTGCTCGGGGCAAAGTGGCTAGACAAAGTCCACGTCGTGGATCATCCATCATGACCGATTGGGAATGCGCGAAGTAGGGGACCCAGCTTGACTTGGGATTGAGTAGAGGAAGACTTTCACTCAGTATGAGACTACTGGAAGGTATTAAGTCTGGTTACCAGCCTAACTGGAAGGGCTCAGGGTGTACTTCACGGAGGGTCTGTCTCGATTCGATCTCCCACAGCAGGAACCCCCCTGTTGACTCCTGTTCCCCCTGATGAGCAAAAGCGCCCAAGAAACGAAGAATTTCCCACAGTCCAAAATACACCTACAGTACACACCACCCACTGTCCTCAACGCCGGCCTCGACCTCAAGGTGAGTCATATTATCCCGAAACTATGCATCTGCGCTATCCTGGACACCTCTACGATACGTCTATGCTGCCAGAGAGACTTTGGAAGGGCAAGATTGGATGGATGGCGATGGTTATGTTCGGATGAGGTTTTGGGCGGAACTTTTGGTTGGAAGGTGGGATGCGACTCTTGCATTCGATTGGGCTGGGATGTGCGTTTTGGACTGGGATTATCGAGAGGATACGCTTCGAGACGCGCGACATTCCTTTTTGACGGCCTGTTTTCCGTTTGAATAAATTCTGATCTCCTGCGTCGCATTTACAGACACTCTCCCTCCAATGGCCTCCACTAAAACCGCCAAGGGCAAGGCTGCCCAATGTACGTTCTCCACCACATCTATTAGAATCAGCATCTCTAATTCCCAGCCGCTGCATTCTTTTCTATCTCGATCGACTTGGACTCACAGCAAAAGATGCCAAAGCCAAATCCGCGAAGAAGGCTGCCCTCCAAGGCGCCCACTCCACCTCACAACGCAAGGCTCGCTACTCCGTCTCCTTCCACCGCCCCAAGACCCTCAGACTGGCCCGTGAGCCCAAGTACCCACGCAAGTCGATTCCCCATGCCCCACGGATGGACCAATTCCGAACAATCGTTTCGTGAGTTTCTTTTCGCCAAACTATTCATGTTTTCTTCTTCCCTTGGCATCGTGGTTCTGACGGACTTTATCACTAGACCTTTGAACACGGAATCGGCTATGAAGAAGATTGAGGAGCACAACACCCTTGTCTTCATCACCGACATCAAAGCCAACAAGCGTCAAATCAAGGACGCCGTGAAGAAGCTGTACGATGTCCAGGCCGCGAAGGTCAACACCCTCATCCGGTAAGTGGTCGTATCCTTACATTTTCCCTTTTGCTGATAGCCAATACGGATGATGCATCCATCATATTCCAACGCTCCTCTTCTTTGCTACCTTTTCCCCATCTCTACTTCTATATAACCTTCGGACACGATCTCTGACCACATTGTCTCTCCGCAAACAGACCTGATGGCAAGAAGAAAGCATATGTCCGCCTAACAGCCGACTACGATGCCTTGGACGTTGCCAACAAGGTTAGCTTCCCTCCCTCCATGGCCCAAGTTGACATCGCTCATCTCGTTCCTTATCATAGATTGGCTTCATCTAAGCTATACAGAGTGGTTAGTCTGTCGCGTGATCGCTGCCAGCGTCTGAGGCGACGTCGTTGAGGCCGTCTTCCTTGTATGGTATAACTTGTCTACTCATGCTTTCCCGTATATACGCATACTCTTTTTCGCCACGCCATATGCCCATGCATGAATATAAATCAAAACCTACCAGCAAGGTATCATCCCCGTTAGCATACGCCATAGCCTTCTGGTAAGTTGGTCACGATAGGGCAGGGAGGGGCGGGTCGCGCAAGAGGTCATGTCCATCTTGGTGGCAGGACACTGCAACGAGTGCATGGTGAATCTGTTTCAATATGTATGTAAAGAGTGCTTGTAGGTATGAACGAAGTGGTAAGTAATGTTCGGCTGGTATATGATGAGTGGTGAACGTTGACAAACCGCGACAGTGTTTTCAGAATCAGGGGAGAAGAGGAAAGGAAGAGGAAGAGGGCGCCTGTCATAATTGTTGTCTTGTACCACCAACTCTCTTCGACTGCTTCACAATACGCTGGCCATCGAATCGTGCTCTCTCCTGATAAGGGCCCTCATTATCTCGAACACTACGCGTTAGGCCTGGTTTATGAATGAATTCGCAAGCTTATGGACACTCTGCCATCTCTAAATCTCCGGTCTCGCTCTTGGCACTCAAGTACTCAAGTACTCAGTACTTAGCACCCAGGTATCATACTATCGATGGCTCCGCCTCCGGAACTGATCACGGGCAGCTACTTACATATATACAGTGAGTGGTGCATGCTGCTTTGAAACCTTACGCATATACTCAACATCTATGCAGGCGGTCACTATCTGGCCACCCAGCCGTAGCATATAGTCAGGATGCAGGTTCATTCAAGCTTCTCTCATTCCCCTCTAGCGACGTCTGGTCTACAACACCCAGCTGTTAACGAGGAAATAGCGCATGTGTAACTCAGGTTCAGGAGGAGAAGAGAACATAGGCACATATGCGCAATACCGCCACCGTCGTTTCTGGTGCAGACTCCTCCAATACAAATGGAAGCCACCGTACGATCCTGCGATCTCCTCGCTCAGGTCTTCGGTACACTCTGGTCCATCCAACGGTCGTCAGCACCCCGGGACCCAGCTTCACTCACCGTAAATTGGATTTCAATCGACCACTACCCCCAGTCCCTCGTCGCAGGTTGAACTTTTGGTCTTTTGAATGGATTCGCAGCCTGAGGACAGAGAGTAGAAAAGTGAGTGCCATCCTCAGAGAGTTTGCGCGCACCCTGCCCAATGTTGGATCGCTCAAGTACAGCTAGTGTCTCTTAAGCTTTAGAACTCTGGCACTTTAGTCGTTACGCGTCAAGCTTAGCTTCTGGTATCAGAGACGCTGATGCTCCTCTCAAATTTCGAGCCCCGGTGACAGCTGAACGTTTCCATCCTGGATGGAACCGATTGGGTGGCTTTGCGTACTCACCACTTCGCTGGATCGTAGGTCACATCATAGGAGAGATGCGCTCATTCTCATTCGAGGTACCGTTCATTCTCTAGCACACAGCCACGAATCACAATGTACAAGTGGCTTCTACGACTATCTTTGCACACCAAGTTCTTCCTTCGATGATCAACTCCGTTCCGAAGAGGTAGCCGCGGCCGTGGTCACATCCCCCACACAGTTGAGCTGGCGAATTCGAAGAGAAGCTATGGAGTTCCGTCTAGTTCCTCGAACTACTTCGAGTCTTCCCAATCCAGACTATCCGTGTACACGCCGGATCTGATAAATACATCATTCCTCGACGTTGGAATCAATGTGATACGGCATTGGCATATGATGCCCAAGCCTCAAGCGCGCAAGGACCTGTCAGGAAGCGAGATCAAACGGTGTCTGAGAGTGTGGATGTGATTGTTTCAGTGATGATGCGGTGGGCTCAAAGGAGCTGATACCGGATTGGGTTATCCTGCTCTTGATGGTCCACGAGGCCGTGCACTCGGTCGTTGTTGGGGCTTGTTCTGCCGTGGTTACTACGCTCTTGCCAGACGAATGCTCAACGCTCAGCGTTCAGAGATTGTTGTGCCTAAAAATCTCAGAGCAGCCCTACCTTTGTAGAGGTGATGATGAGGAACTGAATTGTTACGGGGATTTCGCCGACATGACCTATTGACCGTGGGAATGGTATCAGCCCTGAGAATCAGAAACGATTGAATCAGTTTCTCATCCTTTTATTTCTCCCACTTCCATCTTTTTCTTTCGACTTTTTCGTCCAGCTGTCCTCGCGCAACCCCTCCTCCTCCCCATTACCAGTTTGCTAGCTTAGTCTTCGTTGTGGAGACCGAGTTTTCAAGCGACTGGTCCGCCTATTTTGCCGAGAACGACCACACTCTTTCTACAAACCTTTCCTTGGGTCGACTGCCCACTGGATTTTTCATCCGTGTAGCTCTTCATCTTCGACAACGACGACGACGAGACTTTCACGGAAAGAACTCTGCGCAAGTCCCCCTTCCAACCAAGCAAATCCTCAAACTACTTCGTTCAACTTGAAGAAAAAACCGAAATGCAGTTGTCTAATATCTACCAACTTTTCGCAGTTCTTGCTGCTTTGGCCGTTTATCCGGGTGAAGTTGATGCTGCGCATTCGTCTCTGGAAAAGTCGTTCGCTCGACGGTCAATGCAGAAGAGGCAGTTAGAGTTGAATTTGAACCTTGATATCCGTGAGTCGCGGGTCCTTGACGACGGGGACGGCCAGGGTGCTGATTTCCATTTTCTCAGCGGGTGCTTTGGGCCTGAACCCCCCTGTGGTCAGCCCATCGACTTCGCTGTCAGATACCACCTCTATTCTCCCAGCGACTCCCGTTCTACCGCCAACGGAAACGCCGACGTTACCGCTGCCAACGTCAACGTCCTCGGAATCTTCATCAGCCTCCTCCTCCTCATCCCCATCATCATCATCTATATCATCTACTTCCTCGTCTGTTTCCTCTTCCTCTGTTGTTTCTAGTGCCAGTGTCTCATCATCAGTATCCTTACCCTCTTCATCCAGTGTATCTTCATCATCTGTATCTTCGAGTTCTATTTCGGCCACTCCCACGAGCAGCGCAAGTGATGTCGAAAGTTCAAGCTCCTCAAGCGTTTCGTCTTCGTCCTCGGTCAGCTCGACTTCGTCTGCTGAGCCTTCGCCTTCAGACCCAGCCCCGCCCCCACCTCCACCACCCTCGAGTTCCCCCTCTGATGAACCGGAGCCTTCGCCCTCCATCTCTAGTTCCGCATCAGAAGAACCTGAACCTGCTTCGTCGACCATCACGTCCGCACCTTCGGTTTCCCCCACGTCTACTCGAGGTGGAGGTATCTTGGATCCCATCACATCTCTTGTTGGGTCCCTTACATCAGAAGTTGGTGGGATCGTGAGCTCAGTCATTTCAGAGGTTCTCCCACCTCCGCCATCGTCGAGCATCTCTAGCTCTGCTTCTGAGCCCGTCATCACTCCCCCGCCCGTGAGCTCGACCGCTGAGCCGGAGCCACCTGTGAGCAGCAGCCCTGTCTCCGAACCTGATACACCGATTACCTCCGCACCACCCTCGTCTTCGCCTGGCCCACTTGATCCCATCACTTCGATCCTTTCAAGTGTTGTGAGCCAGGTTTCGAGCGTACTTTCCAGCGTTGTGGACCCCCCTCCAACCAGCGTACCGGAATCTAGTGGACCATCGGTTCCGCCAACCAGCTTCCCACCGACCAGCGCGGAGCCATCAGTTCCCCCTACCAGCGTTCCACCTACTAGTGCCGACCCATCAGTTCCTCCTACTAGCGTCCCGCCTACTAGTGTGCCCCCATCTGATGGCCCAACAAGTGAACCACCCACAAGTGAACCTCCTCTTCCTACAACCAGTGTTCCACCAACGGAAGAGCCCAGCAATCCTATCACCAGCGAGCCATCGGTCCCACCCACCAGTGTGCCTCCCACCAGCGACCCTGGTTCTCTACCGCCGACGACCACTGCACCTCCCGAGACGACTATCATCCCCTTCCCATCGGGACCTAGTTCAGCCGCTGATCCCAGCTTCACTTCTCTACCTGACCTCAGCTCTTCCTCTGTCTTTTCAAGCTTCTCCCTGAACTCAGAGTTGTCGGGAATCTTGACGGAATCGTCATTGGTGTTCACCTCTGTTGCAACGTCGACTTCCATCCCTACTACGCTGACGGATCCTGACCAAGCAACCACGACCGTAGCTCAACTTCAGGCCGAGGCGACGTCGATTCTTTCTCAAGCCCCCCTTCCTTCCAACTTGCCATCCAGAATTTACCCCAGGGATGGAATGGATCCCAAGTCCGAGGATTTATCGGGTTACTCCTTCATCAGTATCCTCTTCACTTTGGATCTTGGATGGAAGTTCGTGGTTGAGAACGGTGTCTCGTCTAGTCAGATCTTCGCCTACTTCCCGATCATCCTTCAACGCGCTCTTGCCTTAGATGGTTAGTCCTTGATCATTTATGAAGTCGATCGTCGCACTTTAGACACATTGCTAATGATTTGCTTTGACAGCTACTCAAGTAAAGACTTTCGCACTCCAAGCTTACGTGCCCTCGTCGTATAAAGGTCCCAACGATGTTGACCTTGTCCAGACTACTTTCCTTGCTTACATCCCCTCGGCCGAGCTTGACAACCTTGCGGCTCAGATCAAGGCTCCGCAGTCCCTCTTCTACACTGGTGTCCAGGACCCCATTGCCGAGCAACTCGCACGCCGTGTCGACTCCGGCTTCGCCATTAACTCCGTCTCTGATCCCAACGCTGGCGGAAACGGTGGTCTCGGCGGTGCTAACGGCGCCCCCGCAGCCTCTGGTGCTTCGTCATCTGATAAAGCTCGTCAGGATGCTATCATTGGCGTTGTCAGCTCGCTTGGTGCTATTGCCCTCATTGTCCTCGCCTACCTAGTTTATAGGTCCATCAAGCGAAGGCAAGAATTGAGACACAGGCGGTTGAGTGACCCGACTCCTGAAGAAGCCATTGGGTACCGACCCGCTGGAAGGGACTTTGATCAAGATAGCGTTGGCGGTGCTAGGAGACGGTCGTTCTACTTCGCTGAGGATTCACTAAGAGGATATCAAGATCAGAGGGTTGATGAAGGACTAATGTCTGGCTATGGTGCCGGTGCCGGTGCTGCATACGGAGGTGGATATGGTGGAGGAAATGCAGCTGCAGGACCTTCGCAGATGACTCAACGCAGACAAGTCATGCCCGCCGCCATCTCTGCGCCCGTCCTGCGGGAGAACAGCATGAACTGGTAGGCCGTTGTTGGTCATCCGTTCTTGTCGTTTTCGGCTTCTCCCCGTCCACCACATTGTTGCCATCTACCTCCTGCGTGTTGTTTCGTGCTATTCGGGTCTCACTACACTGTTACCACCACCTCTCTGCATCTTCGCGTCTTGCACCCTGGCTTTCCTCTCGAAGATAATGAAGTATATCCCCTTCTTACGTAGTTACATTTCGCCATCATCATTTACCTTTACAGCTTTGACCACAATTGGTTTTTTATTTGTTCCATTATTACCCATTTGGTTTCCCTTTTGTTTCCTTCCTCGTTATGTTCTGGTCGTAGAGGTAGTTGCACAGTTTGGATGCTCTTGTTCTTTTTCGCAATTGCATTTATGGTGTTCGTTGGGTTTTGTGGGCGAGGGCGCATGGTGTATCACCCGTCTCGTTCTGCTGGCAAGAAACTTTGGTACTGGATCATGGACGCTCGCCCACACGCCCATTCCGTAGACTGGTTCCTTGTTTCCTCATTTCCCCTCCACCTACCAAACTTTCGTCCTCGTCGAGGTTCTTCCCATTTAGCATTTACATAGATTCACTTCGGCGTCATTGTAGCACGCACGCTTCTACCTCCGACTGGTTTTGTTTTCATGGAACTTTACGCTTTTTTACGTTTGTTCTTTCGTTACGCCCCATAGTTCCATGCATCCATTTGCATATTTAACTTATGATTATTTTTTCTTTATCCTTTTTCCTGGCTTTTGTTTGCACGCCTCAGTTGGTTTATGGTGATAGCTCTATGTGGACATTCTTCCTGAATACATATCATATACCACACGGTGTGAAGTAGCGTGAAGTGCTAGCTTGATTGAAAGTCACGGTAAGCGGACCAGCCAGGTATCAATCAAACTGAAGTTTTGTGACCAGGTATGATGTATTCGGGGTATGAAAAATAATACACGGTTTCCAACTACGAACGTCAAACGGATATCCTTCCTCTCAAAGTCAAATTTAGAGGTTAGCACGGCATTGATTTCCCTGTGCGCCGCAGTTTGCGACCGTAAGATCGCCCTGGTTGCCCGAAGCGTTCGCAGCGTTAGAGCAAAGGTTGACTTGGACATCGCTGCGGAGAAACAGGAGTTAGTCTCTGATCTAAACACAAGGTTGGAGGATGAGGACTCACCAAGACCGTCTCAAAGCGCTGTTGAGGTTGTTGAAACTGGCATTGTTCTCGACTTGGAAAGTACCAGGGGCGACTTCGGTGACGGTAGGAGGGAGGATGCAACCAAGAGCACCGGTGAAGGGTTGCAAGTTACCAGCAGCGGGCGCAGCCTATCGCGATGGTTCGTTAGCATGGCACAGATTTTAGTCAAAGAGACGCACTACAACGGGAGCAGCAGGAACTTCGACGGCAACGGGAGGCTCCTCGACAACAGGAGGTTCATCAACGACAACGGGTGCTGGAGGGGGTGGGGCGGCAGCACCTGCTCCACCGAATGGGAAGGTGTTTGGTTGAGAACCCAAGGTAACGGTGGCCTTCGTTGCGGGGTCGAAGAAGAGGTTGGGATCGTTATTGGGATCTTGAGCCTGGACAAGTCCGTTAAGCTCTGGGTTCTTAGGTGCCTTCTGGCAGAAGACGGAGTTCCTCAAGGAGGGAGGGTTGGTCGTAAAATCCTGTGCCCAGATATCACCATGAGACAGTACACTTTGAGATACAGACAGAGTACGCACGGGAGGAGTGTTCTTCTCAGATTGACGGTATTCAATGGCAAGGGCGATCATGTTGGCTTGGGTAGCGGCGTCAAACTGCTTAGCAGCGTCTGTGCAACAGAAAGGATGTGAGAAACGAGGACAAACTCGCCAAGCTGGGTGCGTACCAATGATCTCATCGGCCATGTCTTGCTGGGAGCATTCCGGCTGTGCAGCCAAAAGAGGAGTGATGGCTTTACCAGCGAGGACGCCGCACACTTGACCCGGGCAGGCGCCACTGAGCTTTTGGATAACGGGAGGGTTCTCGGCACCTAGACAAATCAAAGACAAATTGTTAAGTTAGTGACATTATGTGAGTGCATGTACACGATGAAGACGGACCGAAACGACGAGGATACAGGGCTACGGCGCGACCTTCGCGCTCGAGCAAGACCTCACGGCCGAGGACCATCTCAGACAGAGAGGCGGCGAGGAGGGCAAGGAAAATCTTGGAGGAGTTGGCGAACATTTTGACGAATGAAAGGAAGAGAAACGTTTATTGAAGGATGCGTGTATGTGAAAAGATTGTCGTAGGAAAGAATGAAAGGATTCCTGGTCAGGCCGCGCTGCGACGTGAGTGGATTGAAGAGAAGTAGAAGAAGGAAAAGAGGAAGTTGCTGGTGAGGATTATGACAAGACGTTTGGGATCTTTTATACTTGCTTTTCATTGAATATTGACTCCGGGAGATGGGCGGTTGCCACCCTTTGCCTTCTTGGTCCTTGGTCGTCGATGTGACCCAGGGACGGCGCATCATATAAGATAAGGGATACACTTTCTCCGACTTCCTTGAGGTCAGTCGTGAAGGGTCGTTGTCACCGATGTGCCCCATGCACCCGCGGGATGTATAAGTCTGTAGTGTATGTAGGTCAGCGTAGTTCAAAAATACATAACAAACCGATACAGACACCTCCCAGTACCACGGCTTGAGGCAAGCCCGAGACCTCGAGGCTGACAAGCACTCAGACACGTTGTAAACCAACGCGTACTTACAGATAGTTCGTCCGAAATTGATGAGCAATCCTTACAACCGTTGATGGTGTCGAGAACAAGTAACCAGGGAGATCGTAACGAAAAATTTCATTGAGACAAGGTTTCGTCAACATCATGACACTATACCTATCTTGGCGCCGAGGATGTAATGGTAAGAGTTGTGGGGGAGTACCGCTCCCTGCGCCAGTAATTTGTACCACCCCGACCTTTGAAGATATCAGCGAGTAGTGATCAAGCGGAAAACTAAATACATACTGTATTGGTCGACATCTACGAACTCCAGGCTGTCACGCGTAACCAGTCAACCCGGGGACGATCCCGAAGCAAGGCCCTCCTTTCCCATACATCTTTCTCAGATCAGACACCAAAGCGTCTGGGCATTCATAAGAGGCAAAGTGTCCTCCCTTGTCGTGTTCGGATTCGAAAACGGTATTTCCTGTATATCTGGCCCACCTGCGAAAACGAAATCAGGAATCATCAATAAGAACGCGCGAGAGAAAGTAGTGAACTTACGTCTTGGGTAGAGGAAGGATTTCTCTTGGGAACAAAGAGAATCCAAAGGGGATGGTGGGGTTGTGCTTGGGTTTCGCAGCACCACGACCGAGGTCTCCGGACATAGCAGCCTCTTTGTAGATACGTAGCGACGCTGCAGGACCACTCCGGGAGAACCAATAGATTGAAACCCAGTTGAGTACTGACGAAGAGCATGAGGAATCTTTAGTAGAAGGGATGACGAGCCAAGGTACCTTCATCATCCTCCCAAGGATATTCGTCCGTCCAATGATGGAGTTTTTCGTATATCCACGCCAACAAGCCAACAGGTGAATCAGCGAGTCCGTATCCTAAGGTTTGCGGCTGGGTCGTCTGCTCCATGAGATATCCTATACCGTATTTCTCCGTCCATTGCAAGCGTTCCATAGCGGCTTTATCCCGAGGCGTTTGGCGTGTAAAAAGGTAGCTCAAGAACAGAAGAGGTCGGTGGATAGGATGGGGGAATGCATCACTAAGAAACAATGTTCAGGTGTAAGGATGTTGGATCTCCTAAGAAAAAACGCACAGAGGGAAGTTCGTGTGCCATGCTTTGGCGTGTTTACCGCCGTACAGCGCAGCAATGTATCGTGTAATCTGGATAGTAGAGCTCAACCATATGCGACTGCAGCAAATACGGGAAACATACAAAGTAACCCCAATCTCCTCCTTGCGTCACTAGGTGTTTTTCAGTCAATGGTTGGAAATAGACATGAAGGGTTGACCGTACCGTATTCATTATATCCGAGGGCCAACATCAACTTATGGGACACCTGGAGAGACTTGTCACAATCTTGAAGGTCGTGCAACGTGATCAAGACATACCTCAGCATATTTCTCAGGTCCAAAACCTTGCTTCTTTGGAGCTTCAGAAAACCCATACCCTGGCAAACTTAACGCGACAACATGGAAGCTGGGATGATCGGGGGACTTCGAGACAAGCAATGGTAATATCTTGCGAACTTCAATGAAGCTACCGGGCCCTAGAGATGATTTACGCGTGAGTTGAATGAGGAAGTGAGTGATTCCACTTACAGCCGTGAACGAAGAGCAGAGGGATCGCATCCGCCACCTCACTGCGCTGATGGATAAAATGGACATTCAAGGACCCAAAGCCGTCAACTTCAATATCCGTTGTGAACTGAGGTAGCTCCTCATTGAGTGTGGCTTCGAAAGTCCTCCAGTCGTACCCATCCTTCCACCGAGCGACAAGACGTCGGATGTCTGCGAGCGGTACGCCATATCCCCAGCCGGCATCATCAAGCTCGTCAGGGAGTTCGGTTAATTCCAGTTTGGCCTTTAGCACCTTGATTTTTTCATCCGGGATGCATATCTTGAATATCGACGAGTTGGACATATTGTGGTTGTGAGAAGAAAGCAGAAATAAGCTTACCGCGTACTCTTGAGCCGACCGGGATTTCCGAATAACCCTGAACTTGGTTCTTGATATACGTGCGTGATGAACGCGACTTCCATTTAAATTATTGGTGCTCTATCCTTCGCCAGTAGTAATTTGAAAGTGTTTGTTTGACTTGGGAACTTTGAGCAAGGAAAACTGGGGAAAGCTGGGGAAGGAAAAGTTAGGGGTTAACCTGGATGTCACGCGAAGCACGTGACTCTATGACCGTCGCGTCTCTCGGTCACGAGCGTGACCAGGCTTATCCACTCATTTTGCAACGCCAGCTCCTCCTAACGCTCAAACTTATGGAGTTTATCACTTTCAGGACAATTATATGAGGTATGAATGATGCACACACTTGCTCTTGTCGTGAAGAATGCACTCAACGTCGCGTCAGAGTCAACGAGAACCGCTGATGTCTTTACGCCCTTTCTAGCCATCTGAGGGCGATCCGCGGACACATTATATTCTGAGGTCTCTGAGGCCACTTCTTAGGCTCTAGCTCGGAAAAAACTCTCAATGAAGTTATGGCCTTCGGGAATGGGTATGGTACGCGTTTGTTGTTACAAAGTGCTTCTTGCTATTCACTCAATACAGTATTTTTTCAATGTAGGAAGCGGCCACCATGTGCTCACATATGCTTCGTGCTTGCTGGCTTGTACTTTCGCCGCGTACATCAACCCGACTATCTTCCGCCAGTCTATAATGGTTCAATCGGCAAATGCGCATATATAAACGACGTTGAACTTCGTTGACTATGCCCAAGGATGCATCTTCTCTGGACTACGCTCTTAGCGCAGCTCGCGGTATCTCTGGTGCGCGCTGATTTGAATATCTACACCGACGATGCTTTAGCAAGTGGCTGGGAGAATTGGAGTTGGAGTAGTACGATAGACTTCGCAGCTACTGATGTGTTCGAAGGGACGAGTAGCATTTCTGTCAAGTCAGATGCCTGGGCTGCCCTTTCCCTGAAGCTGGAGGGTGCATACAAGGGTCTGGCTGGGATGAAGTTTGACATTGCTGTGAGTATATTCTACTTTTCCTCCACGCGCCGTAGCTTACGAATTGTCACAGGGAGAGCAACCCGACATAAGCTTCTACTTTGAGTCAACCACCGACGGTGTGCAGTCCTCGTCAATTCCATTGGCCTCTATCAGCAAGTCCACTGCGGCAGCAGCGTTTACTCCACTTCTCATCGACTTCAGCGCTTTGCCTGGAACCGGGACGCCGCTAGTATGGTCTTACAAATTTTCTTTTGAATTCTGCTCACTCTCAAGTCAAGGGAGATGCAAACTGGGACCGTATCAATATACAAGCAGGAGCCAACGGCGCCAGTGTATTGTGTTTTCACTCACCATCCTTTCATGAAAGCTAACTTGTGCAGTATCATCTAGACAATGTCGTCTTGGTGGAGGTAAGCCCTTACCTCGCTGTTCTGACCGTAGACGTTAATGTTCCCATTGTCGCTCTTACGTTCAGAGTATCATCGTGGAACCCAAGTTCTTGAGCGCTGAGCCGCTAGGCAATGACATGATCGCTCTCACCACCGTAGGGGACGTCGACTTCAATTCGGTCATCGTCTCGTTAAATGGAAAGGTAAGTTAGGTTCCCCTCACTCCTCATATCAAACTCTAATTTGGTCCTCTAGAGTGTCAACTTCACGACGCATTCATACGTCCCGGTAGATACCCCGTCCAAGTCGATCACGTACCTCACGCTTGAATCTCCTCTCGCTCCTGGGTCTCTCTCTGTATCAGCTGGCAATAATACATTCNAGCTACGCACTCCCCTCGGTTCAATATGGAAGGTTGGATAAAACATTCTCCCTCAACGCATATACGTATTGACCACCGTGCTCCCCTCCAGTATCGTGCAGGCTGTCAATTTCCCTATAAACCCTCATATCTATGGCGTCAACTTCCCAACTAGTCCTAATTACATCCAGCACCTTGGAGTTACCCTCTCGCGATGGGGCGGCAATGCTGTTACGGCTTACAATCCATTTGGCGGGTTTACCAATGCGGGAAATGATTGGTATTTCGAGAATCGAGCTAGTGATAATGCTGATGACTGGCTTGGCTGGGTCGCTGATGCGGGTTCGGATACCCTCTTGACCGTTCCTTCGTAAGCTTTTATCCGCTCAACCACTCGCTTGTCATAATCATTTTCCAGCCTCGATTGGGTTTCCAAGGACGCGTCTTCATATTCCTACCCGAAGACTTCATTCCCTGGTGCCATTTATCTCCTTGTTTCTGTCGTCATTCACTGAACCCACGATATTGTAGGTCAACAAGGGTTCGATCCTTTCAACAGCAATGCCGGGAATGGCTTACTTGCCAATGGATCATTCGTTTTCCCACCGCCTGACCCTTCAAACGTCTACGTCCCTTGGAATACAACCGCCGTGAAGCAATGGCTTCGAGGGCTGAAGAACAAACCTATGCTAGTAGCAATTGATAATGAAATGGAAATTGCGGGCAATACGCATCAAGATATGCATCCTGAGTACGTTATATGCGCCGATCACAGTGGACTCGACTCATTCGCTTTTCGCGCCTAGACCCATGAGCTACGATGAGGAACTTGCCCGAGTGATCTCTTTTGCAGAGGCTGCTAAAGAGGCGTTGCCCGATGTCCTGGTGGCCGCCCCTTCAACTTGTTCCTGGTGGTTCTGTTAGCGTCGTTTTTTNAATCGTCCCTCAGATGCTTCTGATATATTTTTGTAGATTGGACGAGCGCCATCGGTTTCACCGACAATGCCGCGCATTACAATATCGACTTCCTTCCGTGGTTCTTGCAGGAGATGAAGAAGCACGATGATAGTACCGGTCGACGCTTACTTGATTACTTGGATATTCATTACTATTTCCAACCCGACACAAGCGCAAACGACGATGCAGCTAAGGCTCTTCGTTTGCGGATGACCAGGAGTTTATGGGTGGGTCCAAGAGTTTCTCAGGGAGCATATCTGATCGAAGCGGTTTAGGACAAGAGCTATATTGATGAATCTTGGGCCGGAAGTAACCCCCAGAACCATCAATGGGACCCCACGGCCATCCAACTTGTCCCCCGGTTTAGGACTCTGATCGACATCAACTATCCCGGCACCAAGTTGTCTATCAGTGAATGGGCTTCTACCAACGACGCCGATCTTACTGGTGGGCTTTTGGCTGTAGATTCCCTTGGTATATTCGGGAAATACAAGGTCGATGCTGCAACGTATTGGTCTGAACCTGACGAACACGGTCCGATCGGTCATGCTTACTGGCTCTATCGCGGGTATGTGAACCCCGCTAATTTATCAGCCCCATCAACAAAGCTGATATGGTGCCTATATGACCTCCTCCCCTCCTCGTAGATACGGCGTGCGCTTCGGAAGTAATAGCGCCCAAGTCAACTTGGCCACTCCAAATCCTGATGTGCTTGGAGTCTACGCTGGCACGGAGGACGGTCGCCTATCGCTGGTGGTTGTAAACAAAGACCCTACGTCGCCTGTCGCCCTGGACTTGTCCAATGTGCCGGCTGGCGCGTACTTTTTACGTCATTTTGGGGGGGNCCGCAGGCGTCGCCAAGTGGCAGGTGAGGACAAACTTTGTCCGATATGTCCGGATGATCGTACGCTAAGGCTACTCTTTTAGACAAACATGGTGTTGAAGAGCAGCGGATACCTCGTGGTGCCGCCTTACACCGCCATATTTCTTATCCAGCAATGAACGGGAGTCGCTAGAATGTAGGTGTTGATGTTGTCCGACTTCCATGTCTTCTGTCTATGAGTGAAATATTGCCGGTTTCCGGTGGACATAGCTTTCTGAGCTGATGGGAATGATCAACCCGGCCTGCTTGATGATTTGTGCATTTGCGTTAGTCTCTTCAACGATTTTTCCGGGAGGATGGATCTATGGAAATCTACTTCCCTCTTCCATTCATCAAAACAATTGCCCTCATTTGACTTAGCGTCTACTTCCGTGTTGGACCTGGACAGCCTGAATGCCGGGCGCTTTATGCATCGCGTGGTACACGCACGGACGAAACCGAGTCTCCCTCTCACTGTCAGACGATGACACTCATCATTCACCCTCTCACCCCACAGTTTCCAGGACTAGCCGCAACATAACTTCCGATTTCCCAATGATCGACCAAGAATATACCATGCTTTCTCATGGAGAGTGACTAGTGAATGTCGCTTCTATCCTGTGCATCACATCAAATTCCTTACTCCAGATAGCCAGGTCGGCATCAAAACAGGTTACTCATCATTATCGTATAAGATGAGATGAAATTCAGATATGCATATTCTGACCCGTGAATCATCATACTCAGGGCCCTCCCAACTACCCTTGGGCGCGGCTTTCCATTCATCACCACCTCACTGCGTTTGAGCTCGAGCCTTGCGCGACCTCAGAACACGTTTCGGCCGTTGCGAAGAAGTTTTTTTTTNGCCATCCGCTACCGTGGGTCAAGGCTTTAAATAACCTTCACGCGTGTCGCCCGAGTACAGCAAGTTTCCCCCCATCATTCCCTTCTTGGCTCGACATAATGGGTGGTATAACGAGCGACTACGACCCCTTGGACATTGTTACCGCCCCGCCTGTTGGAGAGTCCCCCGAAGCCAGGGCCGTCAGGGAGAAACGAGAGGCCGAAGCGAAGCGAATAAGCGACAGGATTGATGAAGACATCAAACTTGAAAAGGTCGCCCTCAAGAAGCAAAAGAATGTATTGAGGGTGTTGCTGTTGGGCCAAGCAGAGAGCGGTGCGTACCTGATGTGTCCTTCAGCGCAGCGTAGATGTTGACTTGCTGGACTTTCGGTGCTCAGGGAAGTCGACGACATTGAAAAGTGAGTCTTATTGTTCCATCTTTGGAGTGTTCATCAACCCTCATTGCTGCCGTAGACTTTCGGCTCAAGTATGCCTATAACCAGTGGTTGCAAGAACGAGCGTCATGGCGTGCTGTCATCCAGCTCAACCTCATACGATCTGTCCTGGCCATCCTCGATGCTCTTCAAGCGGAGATGAACGAAGAACCTCCGTTTGATCCCATACAAGAGGACGACGACGATAGTGCCCTGGACTTGCAAATTATGACCGTGCCTCGTGTTCCATCTTCGAAATCTGAATTTGTCCACCATCATCCAACTTCAACCACGCCCCCGCTTATCTTGAACGAGAAGCACAAGTTGCTTCTCCTTCGGCTCAGCCCACTCCGCCGTATCGAAACTATCCTTCGAAGACGACTGGGCGCAGGTTCAGATGAAGTACGGAATGCACCTGCAGAGCTCATGCAAGCAACCCCCTTCGAGTCTCCACAGACCGCTCCTGCTAGAGTTCGCCGCACAGCCGAATTCGTCGTACGCACCTGGAACGATGCTCTGTATGATCGTTCGGGCAACCACACCGAAGCTTACACCGGCGAACCAGACTCTGATGATGTGACGGAGGTCCTCGCCGGTTGCAAAGATGATATGGTGACCCTGTGGCACGATCCAGATACGCGTAAGGTACTCAAACGGCGGAATATGTACATGGAAGCTTCGGCTGGATTGTGAGTCCCTTGGACAAGATAAACGTAGTTGCTTACTCACGCTCTGGTCCATTAGCTTTCTTGAGGACCTAGAACGAATTGCAACCCGCTCATACGAACCTTCCGACGACGATGTCGTCCGTGCTCGTCTTCGAACCACAGGGATACAGGAACACAAAATTCTCTTCGAGCAAGGTATGTAGTCGTCGCCCTCCCTTCATCCTTCCCTTACATCGTCGCTCTTCTCTTATTCATTCACATGTATTTTCGTATTGACTACCAGATCCGCGATTAGGTCATGAGTTTGGCCGTGAGTGGGTCATCTATGATGTTGGTGGCGCTCGCACTATGGTACGCACTGTCAAGTATTTTCACTGGTTACATGTTTGATCTCGACATCCTTCAGCGCTATGCATGGCTACCATTTTTTGACAACGTCAACGCTGTCATATTCCTGGCCCCTGTTTCATGCTTTGACGAGCGGCTAGAAGAGGACCACAAGATCAACCGTCTGGAAGACTCGTTCATCCTATGGCGGGCGGTGGTCTCCGCTAAACTGCTCCAGAAAGCTACCATGATCGTCTTCTTGAACAAATGCGATATCCTCAAGAAGAAATTGAAGAGTGGTATCCTAGTGAAGAAACACCTCACCAGCTATGGGGAACGACCAAACGACGCTTCTTCTATCGTGAAGTGTGAGTCCGATGATTTCGGTCGATTTGATCCCTTGTAACTCTCCTCTGACTCAATATCCATCAGATTTACGAGATAAATTTAAAGACATTCTAAAGCAGTACTCGCCCGAACCCCGTATGCCATACCTATACCCCACATCGGTTACTGTAAGTGACTCACCGAACTACTGCGATCTATCTATTTATACTTTGACCCCCAATCATTTAGGATACCAAAGCCACATCCACTACCCTCCGCACAGGTAAGTCACCATGGCTACCTTGTGCTACTTTATTACTGACGATCCGCCTTCCAGTTCGTGATGGAATCATGCGCGAACACCTCAAGAACGCCGACTTCGTTTGATGCGCCGCCGCCGAACTTTATATATCTAACGTAATTACTGTATGTATTCTGTTGTACTTTCATTCGGACTTATCACTATACTTTCGATTGGATTTTATGCATCGCAGCGCGGAGCCACTCTTACCCCACTTCAGTCACACTGTTGCTCATTGTTTCCGTGACAAGTCTTTTCTCCATATTCTACTTTTACCCCAATGACCCTTCAAAACCGAGCGTCTCATTCCAGGTCGTTCCATCAAAGGGCGGTTCAACCGTCGACATCGACGTGCTGTGGTACTTGGATTACGTTTGGCAGCGTAACTTTTTGTCCACGCAAGTCCGTGCTGTAGCTCGGACACCCTCCATCACCACGCTGCAAAAGAAAACTTAAACCTAAACTCACTCATCTGATCCTGGTGTCGCATGCTGTGCATGCAGCGCGGTTCGTTTTCCATTGAGTCAATGACTCCACGCCCGCTCTGTCGGCATCACACATTCAAAAAGCCAGCTATGGTCGTAGTAACTGAAGCATGTCTTCCTTCATACCTACCGTGCAGCTCTATCAAGAACCGACAGATCTCAAGGCCGATTGGGAGCAAAGGTCAGCCAATGCTATCATCCACTCGCGACTCTCCCTGGTTGACTGCCTTCCCCCTTCAGCCTGTACACAAACGTATGTCGATGTCCCTCTGAAACGTCTACCTCCCCACCTTCAACCGCTCTATACCCAGTACGTTGGGCTCGCCTGCTTCACTGCTCTTCTATGGGATCATGTCATTACTCTGGCAGATGAGGTATGTTTTCTCAGCGCCGTACGTCGTATTCACCAGAGACTCACCCACAACCACAAGATCGAGTTCGTCTGGTTTGGCGGAAAAGGCCTCTGCAAGTTGTTGGGAATTTTCTATCGCTGACCTACACTGACGTTCATTCTAGTCACCATTCTCTTCTTTGCGGTGAGTAGTCATTTTCGAAACCCACCGCTCCGTCCTAAATATCCTGGGCCACGTTTAGGTCCGCTATCTTACGCCTTGCCTGTTCGCGATTAACCTATATGGTATCCATCCCTGTCCTTCGTTCACATAAATCATCCAAGCTAACATCCTACAAGCGTACTTCTCGCCTGTTTGGACTACCGAGGTCTGTACCCTACCTGCTCTTTGATGGCCTCGTGACTCACTCTATCCCCTCAGATGTAACTACCTTTGTTTGCTTCCTACACGGCTACATGGGCTTGAGAGAACTTAACTCCCCAATGGTCAGGTGCAACCGCTTCATACCGTTCGAAGGTGTCGCCACTACTTTTGATGTAGTCGCAGTCAACTTAATGATGCTTATCCGGTCAGTCGTTCAATCGTTCACCTCACGCTCCTCTTCGTCGTTTGTTGACCTCTACACAGAGTCCGTGCACTCTATCTTAAACAGAAACTCGTCACTGGCGTCCTTGCGGCCATGATCTTAGCCGAGCTCGTCCTTCAGGTCGTTCTCATAACGACTAAGGCTCAGGGTACGTTTCCTCCCAGCTCTTACCTAGAGTCATGCCGACGCCGGTACCTGACTCTCACTTTCGACTAGCCGTCAAGCACACATCGGCCGTTCATTGTTAGACCATCTTGTTCGGTGTTCATCTCATCCAGCTTACACCGATGCCCTAGCTTGCACCATGATCTTCGAACCGTCGGCGTAGGTTCCACACCTCCCTGATTATCATTGCAACAAGTTCATGCTTGCACCCTTAGGAGCGCTGCCGCTGCTGCAACCGCCTGGATTCCCTTGCTTTATGATACAGTTGTCTTCGGGTTGACCGCGCATAAAGTCTTGCACACATCGAAGTCAACTGCTCGGTCTGGTGCAATTCTTAAGCAGCTATTCACTGGCGGTCTTCTATATTATAGGTCAGTTTCTTATGTAGAGCTCGTGTCGCCTGAATTGATATAAATGTCGTTCAGCGTCATGCTCATAGTAACGCTTGTGCTGACCCTTATGATCCCTCTTGCGCCTCCTGGTGCGTTACTTTGCGTTCCATGTTGTCTTCCATTCGTACTCATGGTCGTTTAGGATTGAAGAACATAACCGCTCAGTAAGTCTTCTGCCTTGATGTTTGTAGTGCTTTTGCTCAGATTTTTCTTTTCTTGTGCCATCTGAAGATCGGAACAGCTGTAAGCCATTCTAATACCCTCCTACTACGACAACCGACTGAGATGTTTCTAGGATGACTGTGGGTTCATTCACCCCATCTTTAGACCAAACGATCGATTTGTTGACATACCCGTACGTCAGGTTGCGATGATGTCCAGGATTACAATCCAACTGAAGAAGGCATCGCGCATGCGGACAACCCTTCGACGGTCGGATGTCTACAGGCTAGAGGTAATACCACGCCAAACCTGAATTACTACTAATGCCGGTACCGGCGTACAAGCTAAGCTACATAATTCATCGAATAATCAATGTAATCGCCTCGACACCACGGGGAATAATTTAATCAAGTCACTCCGATGTCGCCGCAAATCGCAAGTACATATACATCAGACGTCGGACAAGGCCGAGCGAAAGGTTGGGAATTAGAGAACCTATTTTTGAATCATGCACAACAGCTACTTATTGATGCACCGAAAGTGAAAGTTGAGGGAGAACGATGTCGATGCTGGTGAATACAGCGGCGGACAAAATCGAGGCGCAAAGTTTGTGAGTACTTGCTGCTTGGCTACGCTGACCCAAAAATAAATGGAGGTCGGAGCGCTTCAAGTGGAAATAACGGATCGAGTGAAGGGGATCAGTACACGAACGCCAGTCTTCCAAATTTTCTGAAGGAACAAAANCGTCAGGAAGAGCTCAAGATCTGGCAAAAGGGTTAAAATGTTCTCTCCCTGGTCTCTCTGTCTGGGTTAGGTCTCTTCAATTAACAGTTGGAAGCGATAGCCACCCCGACTCAACTTCTGTGTAAGGTATGTCAGACGACGAAGAGATTGGGAGGTATATGGCGGGCGTGTTCCTCCGCGATTCTGATATCCTTTCCCAGATAACGAATATGAAGGATGCCTTGAACCTTTGGGCCACCGCGCACTAGTGGAATCACTGACCTCGACTTGTCAAGGAGGGATCGCGTGAATTTTGGTTGTCTGAACTCATCCTTCGCGATCCCTTGATCCTGGGTCGGCTATGTCGAGCGCTCCCTTACAAATAGCCTTGTTTACGCCGTGAATGAAGGCTGTGTCTGAGGCCAGAAGCTCACAGCGGCGTGCGAGCGGTCGAGGAAATATAAGACCAAAGTTTGACCTCGAACCCTAGGAAACCCTGGAGGGTAGATATCTTGCCGGAAATTTCATTTTCAGGTGCTCTGTACGCCGAGCGAGAAAATAAAATACAAGGTGCGCACAAAGGCGCGGACATAAGGAGTCTGAGAACGACGATGAAGGAGGCGTCGATGAGGTGGATGAGGGTAAGATGGAAATGCACTCAGGAAGCCGTCATCTCCGACCATGTGAGCGACTTCGATCAGATCCAAAAAAGGAAACCAACAAAGATCAATCCAAATCCGAACACAAGCAACCTCCTCAAAACGTTCACCATCTGGATTCCCCGAAACGCCTTTCCTCGGTTCTTCCTGTGCACTTTCTGATGGAAAAGCTCTAGGGTACAAGGAGGATATAAGATGGATAAGGAAAGGGAAAGGGAACAATAACCCCCCCGCCTCATTGTTCCCCCACCATCCACGAACAATAGCCTCCCCTACTCCTCGAACAAGAATGCCTGCTTCACGAATTTTCCAGAGGAGACGCTCGTCTTTGGGTATCTGTGAGTGCTTTTGCAGGGTATGAGGTTTCTCAGTCAGGCTTACCTGGTTCACAGTCCTCGGAGAGAGACGGCGGTCGTCGATTGCGCCCATCAAGCCAGGAAACTACGGAATTCCCCCGTCCACTTTCCGCCCCGTTACCTTTGCACCCAACGTCACGCCCACAACGTACCTTGCCGATGACGACGATGACGATCTTCTCGATCCATCGTCATCGAATGGATCGCCAACGTCGGCGCTCTTCCCGCCGTCCAACCCGGCCGCCCTCCAGGAGTCTGCAGGATCGGTACCGGCGAGACGGCGAAGAGCACCTCCCGGGAAACGCCGCTCGCTTGGGTACATCCCGCGCCCGCCGAACGCGTTCATGCTGTTCCGCGCCGACTTTGTCAAGCAGAAGCACGTCCCGGGGTCGATAGAGACGAACCACGGTTCTTTGTCCAAGATCATCGGTGAGTACTTGAGTAGTTAAATTCACATATAGCTGGAATACTGACTTTTTTTTCTATAGGCAACTGCTGGCGCGCTCTCCCTCTCGAGGAGAAACGCATCTGGGAAGTCAAGGCCAAACACGCAAAAGCTGAACATAAAGTCCTCTACCCCAACTACCGCTTCCGCCCCATCCACAACAAGAATAAGAACAAGGAGAAACTCGCCACTGCAGCTTCCTCTGTCGATAGCAGCAAGAACTCGAAGCAAGGTGTGCCCGCTGGTAATAATACCGAAGAGGAGGAACGGCGGTGTGAGGAGGTTGCGCAGTTGCTGCTCGAAGGGAAGAAGGGAGAGGATCTAGCCGAGGCGGTCAAGGCAATGGATCGTATGAAGTCGAGGATGCAGGCCCAAGTCCAAGCTCAGTCTCAAGCTCGCTCCCACCACCACCACGCTGTCAGCGCCCAAGAAATCAGCTATCTTTCTCAACGACGTCCTTCCTCCGTCCCCCTCCCACTTTCAGGGGATTGGTTCCCCTTCCCTCAGAACCAGAACGACGGCTTCGGGTTCGCCATGCCTGCTATCCCTAGCTTTGCTGGTTCTGCATCGGCTTCGACGAGGCCTCCTTCGCCCGTGTACAACATCTCGCGTTCACAGCGCATGATGCTTGGTCACCGTCGAGCCTCGAGTGTTCAGCTCCCCGCTGCTGCTGCGTATATGAATCTGAATCTAAACATGGCGATGCAGGGTGCTTGGAACCCGTCTTATCCTACTGACATGTCGTTGCCGGTGACAAGAGATCCCTCACCACTCCCAGACGTCGATACCTCCTTGTTCGAGCCGTCTTTCCTCGATTCTACATCTACCTCGTTCCCTTCATCCTCGGACTGCTTTACCTCCCCTTTTTCTGCCACCGATGCCCATATGTCCATGGCATTGGGACCGCTCGATGCGATTCCTCCCCATGATACGGCACCCTCCACCTCATCGTCCTCGTCATCACCCACGCCCGTCCTCCACGCGCCTCTCCCAGTCTCCGCCCAGGCTCATGCTACCGTTTTCAGCGACATGTGGTTGACCGAACAATCCTTCGACTCGACACCTACACCTCAGCGTTCCGTCGTCGACTCGACATCGTATGGAACCGGCTTTGAAGGTGTCGCTGATTATGCGTTCAACTCTGGTGTTGGTTGTGGTGGCGCTGGTGCTGGCACGGAGAGTGTCGTTGGCATTGACGTTGACTATGGGTTCATGTCTACACAACAACAGCAATACGACCAATACCCCTTTGACC
The DNA here is from genome assembly GCA_029747585.1 of Pleurotus djamor. Classification (NCBI taxonomy): domain Eukaryota; kingdom Fungi; phylum Basidiomycota; class Agaricomycetes; order Agaricales; family Pleurotaceae; genus Pleurotus; species Pleurotus djamor. Next base: position 93,718 of record JAPEVF010000031.1, on the reverse strand, counting down.
ATACTATCCCCACTGGTTGGGATGGTGTCACGTCTTGGGCTTAGATGACACCATGTCCCAATCATCCTCGTTTGTCGCCCGTGCTTTCCAATCTCTTATTATCTTCTTCCGTACTGTATCGTTATACTCTGCCTCTCACCACATTCCACACATCAGTCATTCGACTTCACTGTAGCCCTAGTTTTATTCTCTATTTATAGATCTCCCTTCCCCCCACAACTTCATTACCAACCACCCTAAAACCTCTAAAAACACTCTGCACTATTAGTCCGTCGATTAGTATCATTGTATCTTTAGTTTTCATTCAACTATCGAAGTTTTCCACAGAAGGCATCGCGCGGGCGGACAACCCTTCGACGGTCGGATGTCTACAAGCTAGAAGTAATACCACACCAAACCTGGATCACTACCGGTATCGGGGTACAAGCCACATAACCCACCATAACCAATGAATATAATCGCCTCGACAACCACGAGGAATAATTGAATCAAGTCACTCCAACGTCGCCGCAAATCGCAAGCGCATATACATCAATGCCCAATTTCCGCGCGAGTCCCGAGAGTCCACTTCGCAAACACTGACAACTTCTTGCATGACCTCGTCCGCGACAGCGTCAGGAAGCTCTCGTAAGAACGAGTGCCGCACAAAGAGTTGTAGCCAAGCCGCAAGACCAGCTGGTAGGGGAGTGTACCGAGGGTTGAGCGAGATGTGCGTGACCTTGAAGCCGGCGGCTGTGAGTAGCTGGGAAGGGTCGTTGAGACGGACACAAAGAGTCAATGTTATAGATGAATAAACCATACCTCTTTGTAGTCGCTGACCGAAGGAAAGTACCACGGATCCATAGAGGAAGGGTCGTATCCTCGCTTCTTCAGGACCTCATGCAGAGCCGAGCGGACACCTAGAGGGAAAGTTCAGACCCCCAGCAAAATCTCATATATGAGGTATAGACCTACCAACACAGTTCATAAACCCACCCATTTCTCCAACAAAGCGACCACCAGGCTTAAGGACGCGCTTCACACTGTCCAAGACGCCCGTAGGGTCTCTCTTACACCAATGAAGAGCGGCGTTGCTGAATACTGCGTCAAATGTATCTTGTTTGAGGTTGAACGGAGGAGGGAGATCCTGCAGGTCTTGCACGTCCGCTACGAACGCGTGCTTGAGACCGAGAGATCGAGCTTTATCTATCTTTCGTAAAGCCCCCATATTAGCCTTCAATATGTGTAGAGGTGATATGGCAAAGTCTTACCATGCTTTGGCTAGAGTCAACACCGAGGAGAAGGCCCGTGCCAGTGCCACCACTCGCCACGATTCGTTCAATCTCCAAGGATAGCTCGCCAGAACCGCATCCGAAATCTATGATGCGTTCTCCAGGTACGGGTGCCAATAATTCCAGTACTGGAGAGGTGAATGATGTAGAATAGACGAAAGATGCGACTTTGTTGTAAAGAGGAGCAGACCAACCAGATGCGTCTGGTTGAACTTCACTAGTACTGTCATTTTGGGCCATGGTAGGGTGGAGACACTGAGGAAGGGAGGGTGTTCCTTATATGCGCTTCTTGGATGTAGTTGCTTCGGCCGCGATGGGAGCATCCATCGGCCGAGGTTGCGATAAGCAACGAACGACACATGGTTATGCGAAGTTGAGATTGGCGACTTTCTTTGTAGCAATCTGCTGCCAGCCATGGCCATTCCAAGACCTGGAGCGACGCGACGACCTGTGTAGGAGATGGGCACATCGATCCCCAGATCGACGAAGCTAGGATATTCAGAGATATTCGGGCTACGAGGCGGCGGGGAGGTGTTATACTAGGAACAATCAAGAGCGGAATGTCGACTTCGTACAAGTTAAACTTCTCATATTTCCGTCTGCGCCCACGACCGAAAGGATACACGAGGATGGCATTAATCAATGTGGTTGCATCGTCCTTGCATATCAACTCTTAGGCTTGCAGATATAACCACATAAACCATGTCGACGAGTAGGACTCTGGCGGGGTTCTAACTCAGAAAGTAAATGATGGGATCCGAAAATGGCGCACCTGAGGCATCGTCCCCCTTTAGACTCTGTCCTTAGCGGCAGACTCGTTCGCTCCATCAAGTGTTCAAACCGAAGGCATTAGAAAATCCCGCCGCCTCGAACATATTTGCGCGATTCTATCGACATATCCTGAAGGCATCGTTTGCTGCGTTGATTCCGACGGTGATCCAACCGCAGAAATTTAGACAGTTGGAAGGCGCAAGAAGGCCAAGAGCAATCTCGAGCTACGTCCTTACCAGCATAATTACCAGCATAATTATTTCACCATGCGAATAATGGAGGCAGCAGGGCGTTCGCCATGGTTCATACAGCGTAAAGGATGTGATCCAACGGATGAATTGGCTTTCAGCGCCTATTGAGCGCTTCGCATTCGAATACAGGTACCGATCGTCCAGTCGTCCCACATCTTCGTGAAGTTCTCCAACCACCCAATTTCATCAGGCGTCATGGATCCAATGGTGTACACTGTCATCCCCCTTGAGCTTTACTCGTCTTCGAGTCAATTTAGACTTTCTGGGAGTTTACATCAACGACAAGGTGCAATGACTTTTTATGCACACGAACATGGTGTATTTGTCGCGTACTTATCCATTTGTTTCAAATTTGTTTTGCCATTTATTTAGCTTCGAGGCCACCGCTGCGAAAGGTACGTCATACTTATCCTTCAACTTCTTCATTATTGGGAACTGATGCTTGCTTCCAGTATCTGTGCTCGTTCCAACTTGTTCGTGGTCGAGGTTATGGCGGAGCACTCCTTGACGCTGTAACTTCCCTTGTAGGTCACCGATATTCCTCCTCTTCATCGTGGAATCATCCCTTACATTCTAATCGTTCACCCCAGGCGGACACCTCAGCACAAGCGTCTCATGCAACGTCGCTGCAAACACTGCCTTCTACACGTCGTTTCCCCCAGTGGCCAATATTCTTGCTGGTGACGAGGAATGGACGGAACCTCCGGTGGTTGCGCAACTGGTAAGCACCGTATCACTCAGGCACCTTGCTTGTGCAATTTATCAAGGAATCTACAGATGGTGAGAGAAATGGCCAATGCAAAAGCCCTATAAAAGAACGTGGATAGCTAAGAATTTTGCTTCGCGGGCATTACCCATGGTACGGTGAGACTCACATGATAACTATACGTTAATCAGACTGGTCAATCACCCGAGAACGTGCATCGCGTCCATTACCTCAGCCAAGTACTACCAGCACTACAATTTCAAGTCCGAGTCGCTCACCACTGACCAAGACTCTCGCTAAGACCTTCCCAGGTCGCCTTTGCATCCTCCGCCAGAGCAGGGGCCGTTGAAGGCACCTCAGTAATCAGCGTTAAGTACATGGACAAATCATTCGCTTCCTGCGTCAAATTGACCCACGACTGGGTGAGGCTCGCAATCGTGCTGAGGCACGCTTCTTCGACACCGCGCGCAGCATTGACTCGGTCAGTGGCTTGTTGAAGGGACGACATTTGTTTCTGGAGGCCGCGGATCTGGTCCTCAGTATGCTTGATTGCTTCGACAATCAGCTTGATGGTGGCACCAATGCCGGGAACCCACTACAACGGGGTCAATGACATACTACCCGAGAGATTGTAGGTGGACGCACCTTGACCCAATCATATCGAGCATGCTCAGCCTTCTTGTCACGAAGCTCGCGTTTAGCAATGTCCATTGATATTTGCAACTCCATGCTCCGCTTAATCGTCTATAAGGGAGTTTGACTTGTATTCACAGGCAGCGGATAACATAAGTCACGACGTACCGCATTATGGACGAGAACACTCAGATTCTTGGAGTCGAGCACTTTCCTTTGTGCAGCTTGAGCTTTCTTCAGACCTTCTTCAGCGTACTTTGAATTCTCTGCAGCGAGATCCTCGAGTGTGGCTTTCGTGGGTGTTTCAGAAAGTGCCGCAACCTGACGATCGGCGAACGTCTTGTAGAAGTCAACGCAAGCCGTAACTGAAGGGATCACATCGTTGTTGATGTCTGAAGCAAGACTTCTCAAGTTGTCCACGTCCGAAGGGTACAGGGACCTAGCAATGAACAGATGTGAGTCTCAGTAACGTGTAGCTGCGCATGATGTACATACTGCATAATATTGGCAGCCTGTTGATAGGATGCTGCCGAGTTGTTCAGGTTCTGGCGATTCGTGCTCATATCGACAGAAGGAGCCTTGATGGCATTATAGAAATGGTCATCTAGAACGCTCGCTTGCAGGAATTGGAACTTCTTGATGCGGTCCTCCACTGTCCGTGGCTCGATGAGAGGCCGTAGATGGGAATCATCGTTGATTTCATTGAGCCTTGAAAGGGCTGGAGAGGTTGTATCGCTTAACGCAGCGAAGGTCTTCGATTTGGCAGCTTTGTTAGAGATGCCCGAGAGAGCGATAGCGAGAAGGTTTACGGTGGTCGGAGTCTTAATCCCGAGGACGCTGTCGATGTAGCGGATAGCCGCGTTTTCGAAGGATCCCCAACGAAGTGCGAGGGCGTTGAGGAGCTCGTCAGTGAGTAGACCCGAGTCGCTCCTGAAATATTTGTTATATTTTTACAGTGATTAGGGTTCGATCATGACAAAAACTCACCAATCCACGTAGTTGCTTGCCGCGAGATCCAGGGATCTCTTGATGTCAGTCCATACATCCCCAATTTCCGCCATAGATGTTGCGACATCGGCGAGGAGAGTTATAGCCGTCTCAAGCTGACGTCTCGTTTCGTCGGTAATGGCGATGATCCTTTCAATCTTGCGAATGAGTCTGACAAACCCAGAAAATTGAAGTTAAGCGATCAAGTGCCAAGCCATCCACAAATTACACGTACAACATGATTTCACCAGCTTTGATGTCGTTCTCAACGACCTGGGACAGCGACTCCCCTGCCTGGGCCCCTAGTTCCTCAGCGAGTGGCTCCTGACCGGCGTAGACAGCTGCCATAGTACTGGCGGTGAGGATTGTCGAAAGGATACCATCGATCAGCATCTGGGCCTTCAATGCGTTGTACTCCCTCTGTGCGGCGGCTAGCGCCTCCTTGTCAGCTGCAATCCGAGCTTTGACCTGCCACCATAATTTTAGCATCGAACACTTGATTCAAGGATACACAAAAATATCAAACCTCATCAAGATTGGATTTAAGGGCGCCAACATTTGTTTGGAGCTTCTGCATAAGTACCTGGCAGTCGGCAGTGGCTTTCATAGAACTGGCGCCATAGGACTGGGTAAGAATAAGGTCAGCGATTGGGTCGGAGACGATTGAAAGAAGACGTGCTTCGGCAAGGACAGCCCATTGTAGGAAGATCTCGCTGGGAGCCACAGGAAAATCACTTTCCAGTATAGGAAGAACGGTCTAAGGCCACAAAAGCATGAGATGAGAGGCCGCTTCGACATCGGCAGCCTACGACAAACCTTTTGCAACAGGGAATAGGTCTGGATATTCCTCATGATTGGGACAGTACTGCTTTGTATGTCTTCATAGCTCTTCTTTGTCTTGAGCATGGCTTCAAGGAGCGATACTTCCGCATCCGAGCCCTCTGATTGTCCCTTGAAATTACTGGAAGTAATATCAGTGTGCGATTTCCAGGAGAAGAGGCTATTCGCACGTGATGTATGGCAGCGTCAAGACGGAACTGAGCTGCCCTGTTGTCCTCAAAGTCAGGTCTGCGAGTGCGAACAGAGTTTTTGCACCGGTTGGAGGCGGGCCCAAGATCGTCTCAACTTCTGCGGGTTGAATCGTGACAACTCGCTGCATTGTCAATGTACTTCCGAGTCTAGAAAAGCACGCCAATTCAGCCATATGAACGGAGCAACGCGTTGCGGACAGAAAGAAGGGAGAGTATATTTTACAGTACATGACTCGAGAAGACGTGGTTAAAGGGATACCACTCACATGTTGGATGTCGCCGCGCTCGACTTCACAACAATAGCCGAGACAAATCCTTCCGACACCACACCGGCTTCATTCCATGCCTTGACCACAGTAGTAGAGTCGACAGGATTCTCACTGGACTGACCAGCAGCGAAATCGTCAATGCCCTTTGAGATAAGCAATGCGTGTAATGCAACCTCGCTCAGATTGCGGACGAGGGCGTCGACGTCAGCGATCACTTTATCGATGCGCACGAAGTACCCGCCAATATGATCGACAAGAGCATTGAGGGCTTGAGAGACGACCTCGGGTGAGGATACGGGATGGCCCAGAACGGGCTCGCGAAATACCGCCTTCAGAGGAGTGTTGACAGCTTGGATGGACAGATTGACTGCATCCGCAAAAAGCGCGATGCCGTCAAAAGTAGAAGGGAAATCGACGATGGGTTTTAGGATGTGTGTCGCAGCATCGAAGAGGCTGGAGCTGAAGAGCGCATCGGACGAGTCGGAGGTCCAAGACGAAATTGTCTCAGATAACGTCTTCAGTTGAACGTTGACGGACTTGACCTCAGCCGCGTCGTAATGAAGGAGACGAGCTACCTCCTGAGAGAGAGCCTTGATAAGCCGGTGACCAATTCCGTGAATGGTGAATGAACTTACGGTCTGAATCACAGTGAGCTCGGAGGGATCGAAATGATGCCACCGATTGACCAGGGCCCGAAGGGGAATGGACAGCGCATTTCTATCCTTTACGAAGCTAACGACAGAGTTGAAGACCTGGGCATAGGAGGAGATATCCTGGCACAGCGAAATCGGGGACTGTCCGATGGAGTTGACTTTGTTGCGAACAGCAAAAACGTCAGCTAAAAATGAAAGTAGGTGGGTCAATTCAAGTACACCAAGATGGGGAGTAAGGCCTACGTTCAAGTACTTTCACGTCAGTGAAGAGTGGAAACAGGATTGCGTCCTGGGATGCATTGGCCGAGCGCCACGCCGCAGTGGCATCGACGAGCTTTGGACCAAGTTCTTGGGGCAGTAGCGGAGAGTAATCAAGAGGCTGAGAAGACATGTTTCAACAGAGTAACTTTGAGGGCTGAGTGAGCTAGTGAGGAGACCATGGTGATCGTCATCGTTTTAAGCATAGCAATGAACCGTCAAACGCCGAAAAAGTTCATGTGTCCTACGTCCAAGAATGGCCCCCTGAAATGGGCGTTCTTTGGATCCCGGCATCTCCCGGTAAGCACGGAGCTCAACTCAGCGGCACGCTTGACCATTGGCTTCTAGCGAAGTTCTACGTTCTATGCTACTCGTTTCAATCCCGTGAACCCATCGCCCTGTTCAAAGCGCAAGATCAGAAAGGCTCCGCGTTTATCTGGCTCGCATGCTCAGGCTGCCTATCTCCCATATGCCTTACCGCTACTTCAAGCCACACGAAATGGTCCTCTGACTTGCCTCTGACAGAGGCTTTTGTGACGTTTCTCAGAGGCTCGCTTCATTTGCATGGTCTTCTCGACGATTCTGCCTGGGTTGAATTTTTCTATGTTGTGCATATGGCTTTGCTCGTCATTGGCCTTTGCAGCAGTCCGATTCCAGTCATGAACGGCCTCGAAAACTTCGCTCGAAGTCGGCCTCAACAAAAACCCGATCGCAATATTATGGCTTGAGCGAGGCGGCATCTGCGGCACGGTCACGATGGTCTCGCCGTGAAGCCCTTTGCAAGTCTGCGACTGCTTGGCCTTGGAAGACCCCTCCAGTTGTCGTCCTCACAATCGACATGATACTGATCAGCGAACCTGGTGTTGACACAGGCCTGAAGGTCTAGACATAGCAACTTGCCCTGGTGTCTGGTGCCGAGTAGACATGCCGTGACTTATCGGTGTTCGCAAATTTATCCATTGCCTCGCTTGGTACGTAACACAAGAGATTGTTACGCCAATGGTGGCTCACATGCAATCGGTGCGTAGGGGTGTCAGCGTGGGCGCGCCGACCGTCTAGTATTCGTGACCTTTCCCGAGCTCTAATGTTCGACGCCCATCTAATCTCAGGTACGCTTCCTATTGTCAGAACGAGTGTGCTGCGGTCATAAACCTGCTCTCCACCAGGTCCTGGAGAATCGGATTTCGCTGTCTGCAGAGGTCACTAAATGCGGCCATCTTTCTCTAGGCTTCGGCATCCCATTATCCTCCAATGTATAAAAAGGCGTTGCTCAATCTCTGGAAGCAGCATCCAATCCACCTCCAATCATACAATGTCTCTCGAAATCGTCTCTGCTCTTGGGCCTGGCAGCCAACTGGCTAGCCTGAACAAGTCCACTGCCAGCTACAAAGCCGCCACGACCAACTTCACCGATCTTCTTCAGTACCCATTCCTGCAGTCCATCGTGCTCAGCGAGGGGGGGGAAGAACGATCAGGACTTACATACCATTGTTACTGACGGATCTTCGAGGTTCAACCAGCTCTGCACCGCCGATATCTCGATCGCGCAGCAGGTCAACAGCTATGGAAGAACCGTCCCTATCCTCTTGAAGGCTTTGACTGTCGGCGACTACGCTGTCAAAACCCAACCTCTGATCTCTCAATACGTTCGCGAGGCTGCTGAAAACTCAAGTGGCAACGAAGTTTTTTTNCGAAGAGGTATTTCCGTTTGTTATAACACATTTCGCGTGCTCAATCTGACCGACGCTCCTTAGTTCAAAGAATATCTCCTCCTCCTTGACGAACAAATCGCGTTGATGGAGAGCAAGATCACCAATCTGACCGGCAAAATCGAGAACGCTAGTGTCGAACTCGCGAATGCGAACGTCGGCCAAGTAATCGGGGATGTCATCAAGGTCTGTTTGGTCCTCACACATAATAGTGCTATTCTAACTTACATGACGGTTTTAGTCCCTCTTCAAGATCGCCGCGGACGAGGATGGCGACGTTCAACTGGCTACCCTCTTGAGTGTTGGGATTGAGACGATTACTTCGAGTTTCACGCAGCTCTGGGCAGACCAAAAGCGCCTCAAGGAACTCATCAAGAGTCTCACGACACTCAAGGACAATCTGACCGCCATCAAGAAACTCTTCTCCGCTCTCAGCAGTGCGCTCGTTGACGTGATATCCAACACAAAGTCGCTTCTTTCTATGTGGACTGATGTTGAAGCTCGTCTTGCCACGGTCGAGAGCATCGACAGGAAGGTCACCGACCTCGAGCACAAGCAAGTTGTCGACGAATGGATCAAAGCCCAGGAGGCGGCCACAGCATATATCAATGCGATTTCGAAGTCTGGGTCGACTACTACTACTAGGATCATGTCCACTCGCGCGTTGAAGGTGGGGGCTTCTACAGTCAGCAAAGTACCCAAAATTCCTCGCACCAAGGGCGAAATCAAGATAGCGCTACTTCTCGCGATCGCCAAGGCCCAAGGGAATGAAGTGTGAGTACACATAGTTGCTCGATCCGTGGAATTTTCTGATCAATGGACGTTGAAGTACGCCTTCCTCCGTCGACGCTGCCCTGGACAACAACCCCAACGTCAGCGATTCTGATAAGGACAAGCTCTTGAAGGTGGCAGGGTAATTCTGTTCCTGTTTATGTCTCTTTCGCATCTCACCATTATTGCCCACTTCTCCCTAGGCCTCCTTCGGATACCCAGGCTATTTTGGACGAGATGGCTCTTCAGACGTCCGGAGTCATGCAACAATTTGATGTGAGTCTCATTCTTTTCGTTCTAGTCACCCGTTCCAACATATATCTGCGCGTAATCCAGGAGTTGCTTCAAATCCCTTTCCTGGATCAACTCCAATGCAATGACCCCGATCAGTCTTCGAAGAAGATCAATATCCAGAAGATGGTCACCGACTACCAGAAGGTATGTTCTTTTACTGCTAATTCTTAGTCGCTTTCACACATCCTCGTCTTCGTATCATAGATGTACTGGGACCTTCAACAAGAAACCGTCCCCGTCGCACAAGACCTCCAGACCTATTCAAAGACGGTGCTGGCGCTCTTGCCGAAGCTTGTGACGACTTCCACCGCCGCGCCCGGCCAAGTGACGGTTCAGACATATCTCAGCGCTCACCAGATGCTTGCCGACGAATACAAGACCCAGGCAGACGACATTTTCAACAAGAGGTCTGAATTCCTTTACACCAATTAGTGGGACGTTCGCTTATTCATTTCTTCGTCCTCTTTCCAGTCTCTTGTACAAGAATAAGTGGGACAACGCCATCAACGCTGTAGTGCAGGCCATCAATGAGTGTAAGACGAACATCACAACGTGAGGATCTCCATTCCTTCGTGTGCCCTCCGCTGTGGGCTAACTCAACTTATCAGCTGGGAGGCAACAATCGCAGATCTCAGCAAGGAGATCAAGAAGCTCACCCTGAAGGCTGTCCTGATGGGTGTCGGTGCCCTTGCGTGCTTTGCTGCCGCCGCCTTCGTTCCGGGTGGTAGTGCGTAATTTTCTTGCCCGTGTGAGATTCGTCGTCCTCGCAGCTAACCTCGCCTCGAATAGTGCTGGCTTCTGGTCTTTTGGTGTCGGCTGGCTTGGTTTTGCTTGAGCAGTCAATTCAGGCCATTGCTGATATGGGAAAGGTATGTTATCTCTCGTGCTGTGGTAAAGACTTTCGCTCTAATTACGGATGTTCTGAAAGCTTCTCGCGACCATCAACGAACTGAAGGCGCGGATCGAGATTGCCAGAGATACCCAACAGAAGTTACAACAGTGAGCTGTCATTTAATACTTCCTTTCTACGCGTTTTCTCACTGTTCCATACCATCTACTTTTAGCATCCTCCCCTTCATGCAAGAGATCGCCAATAGCTTGACGAAAATCACAGCTGTCTGGTCCGACATCACTCAAGGCCTTAACGACGTACAGGCTTGGAACCTTCTGCTCGCGACTCCACTCTTGCTCGACATTGCAAGGCCAGAACTACTCAACAGTTGGACGGCAATCCGAGACGCTACTCAGAAGTACATCGACATTGTCACTGACAGGAAGGAGTAATTCGGGGAGGTTCCCTCTCGGCTTCGCGGCATCACTTCAGATATCTGCTCCCCGACCGACTGCTAGCCTTGTGTATTGTTCGAAACTTGTTACATCTTGATTACGAATGCTCCCCAATTGTGCTCCGTCCCTTGTATTAGCTGCCAGACCAATTGATTGTTCGCCATAGTATGTGCGAAAACTATCCTTCGATTACCTGAAACCAGTGGCAGAAGATCGTATCCCCAGGTCCATGGTCACTTCCCCTCCATCTAGAGTATGTATCTCGGGAGCGACAGCAGTTTTGTCAAATATTGACGCGTTTACAGATGGCAAGAGTGGTAGTCAACCCGAAATCCGAGCAAGAAAACTTGAACAGGCACGACTGAGCGCTGAGCCTACCAATTCGCCACCATGATTGTCACTGCACTCCAACTTAACTCGGAGTCCGTGGACTATCAATAAGCGCCCAGTCATGCCTTCTTTCTCTTACTTACCATCATGGATGTCGGACCCGTCGTTATCCTCAGAATGCTCAACCCTTTGACGTACTCTTCGGTATCGGGATACAGCTTATCCAACGGGTCCTTGTTGATGTTAGCTCAAAGTCTCTACAGCGCTCGTACGACTGGGCAGGACCTCACAGGAGACCCATACGTTCCCTGTATATCGAATTCGGACCATGGAGGCCAACTTCGTCTCCATTATATCTCAAAATACAGCACCGGAGCGCGCTATGAATCCTGCCGACCCATTGATCTTTCTAAGATCTGGGGGATGAGGCCAGGCTTACACCTTGGTCAGGAAGCTTCGATGTCAGGGACAATGTATACACGATGCATGGCTGCTACCACGAACGATTGCAAAGAGCGAATGCATTATAGACGGGTTTGGTAAGAGGTTCCCAAGGTTCCCCATCAGACCATCACTGATGCGATAGTAGGCCTCAAGGCGACATTTATACCCTCTTTTGTACAAGTGTATGCGTCCGTCGGCGTCTCAAGCAGCTGCCAACCTTGCTGCGAAAGGAACGCAAGTACGTGCAACCCACTAAACCTGATTTATGATAGGCACTCCTCGTTCTGATAGTGGACCAACAGGTTATGTAAAAATGGTCCTGAATAAAACCGACGGAGAGACTATAAAAGTTATAGTATGTCGCCACCTTCTGATTTCCTCGCATAACTGACGCTTCATTTAAAAGCACTTTTTACGAAGTCTTTCCGCCCAAGTCCTCTTCCACGAAAATGCCTGTGACGAGCACAAGCACCGTGTTCTACCTCGGCGCGACTGGATTCCTTGGTTCCCAATTCTTGGTCGACCTAGCAAGAGAACTCCCTGATTTGAAGATCACCGCGTTGGTTCGTGCTCCCGTTGAGGAGAAGGAGAAACAGCTCAAAACTATCTATCCTAATCTCACTGTCGTCGAGGGCGTTCTCGAGGATGACGCGACGATTCAAGAACAAGCCGCCAAGGCAGATATCGTCATCAATTCAGCTAGCTCTGACCATATTGGAAGCATCAAATGTAGACCCTTCGCTTTCCGTTGTTTCTCATCACACTGATAAGAAATTTACTAGCCGTCTTGGCTGGTTTGGAAAAGGGCTCTGCGACACGACCAGGCGATCCTCCCTTTTACCTCCACGTCTCAGGCACGGGGATGTTGAGCGACAATGTTCGTGGAGCGCAAGTCGACGAATCGACGATCACCGAGTATTCCGATATCGGATTCGATATGGCCAAAGCCTTACAGTCGAACATGCACGTTCGGGAGGATACCTTGATCCTTGCCGCCGGAAGCCGTAAGGAAAACCCAGTTAGGACCGCAATCGTTTGCCCTGGATGGATATACGGCATTGGCGAAGGTTAGTAGCATCAGCCTTTCGTCGACTGATCAACTTAATCAGTCGCTTACGATTCGGCTTATAGGCGTTCAAAAGACTACCCTTCCTGTCCGAATCTTCTTAGACATGTTCAAGCGAAATGGTCGTGCAGGCACATGGGGTCCTGGACACGTCAAGATGAATAACATCCACGTCAAGGACGTTTCCAGTGGGCTTATGACCGTCCTCAAGGCTGCCTTGGAAGGGAAGGCTGACGAAGGTTTAGAGGGAATCTGTAAGTCAAGAAGAAGATCCCTGCTCTCACTTCCTTTCTTCCCTGCTAATATTCGAGTAGATTTTGCTGTCAGCACGGAGCCGAGGGTGTCAAATCACGATCTTGCTGCCAGATATGGTGACGTAAGTGAAGATCCTTCCTTCCCATCTAAGAAAAGATACTGATTGAACATAGATCATTCACGAGAAAGGTCTCGTGCCCGTTGGAGGATCTGTACCTTTCGGTGAAGATGTCACTGGACCGCTTGGCGAATGTGGGCTGATCCTTGATCTTCTGTCGAACGAACGACTAACAACGTACATACATGCTCTAGACGGATGGTCACTATTCGGTGGAAACTTCTACACACGACCAGATAGGCTTACCAAGTTTGGTTGGAAGGCTACGGAATCGGCTAAGAAGTCCTTGCTGGAATACTTGCCGGAAGAAATCGACGCTGTACTAAGCGCCAATGAACGGATGCTTGGCTATAACCCTGGTCAGACCGCTTAGCGATCCTAGATATCTCAAGTTCAAGGTACTTACTTCCCTGTTGTATACGTACTATCGTTAAATCAGGTTCCTCTTTTGACGATGTTTACCCGATCCTGAGCATCAACGTATCACGGAACAGCCCTCATCCATGGTCATGGGATCCTCTATTTTCTCGCATAGACAAACATGCCGGTTTAATTTCATTTCCCTCTCACACTAAGGTTTTCGTTTGAAGTGGCACTTACGTATGTGTGCCCATCATACGAGTAACGAGTTCGGGGAACTGATAATTGTCATTGACACGGTACGCACAAATTTCTACATGCCACATGGGCGTCGCTCAACGGCACCTTTCCCTAGTGTGCAGATTGTACTACACACACTCGAACAAGACTCTCGTCGTGCATAATGAGACAATCCTTGGTGGTTTGGAGTTGCGATCTTATTCAAAGTGCGCTATTCACACTGCCCGATGCACTATATGTATATGGGTGAGGTGCGAGGCCTGGTAGGTCGACCATGCCGTTAATGTGCCTCTCGCTTCGCTCTGGAGTCTGGCTACCACCTGGCGGCGTAGGGCTCTTCCCTCGCCTTCCCAAACCTGAAGGGTGTTCATCTGTTCGCGTCAGTCATGGACCAACAGTTATGTAAAACCTGACCGTAACGACCGCTGACGAAAAACCTACAAAACCCTCCACAAATCTGTTCAAACTACTCAACTCCGCATCATACACTCAGACGACCATCTTCACACCTCTTGCTCTTTAGCATGCCTATCACAAAGACCAGCAATGTCTTCTTCCTTGGGGGAACAGGATTTCTCGGCTCTCAGTTCCTCGTCGACCTAGCAAGAGAGCTCCCCGACCTCCGAATAACCGCACTCGTTCGTGCCCCCGTCGATCAGAAAGAGAAACAACTCAAGGCTATCTATCCAAACATTTCGGTGGTTGAAGGGGTTCTCGAGGACGATGCGACGATTCAAGAACAAGCGGCGAAAGCAGACATCGTCATCAACACGGCTAGTTCTGATCATATCGGAAGCATCAGATGTAATGAACCTTCCTTTATTACTGTGACCGTACGTTGACGATGCGTTCCACCAGCTATCTTGGCTGGCTTAGAGAAGGGATCTTCTACTAGGCCTGGAGACCCGCCTTTCTACTTGCACGTCTCTGGGACGGGTATACTGAGCGACAACGTGCGAGGGGAACAAATCGACGTATCGACGATTCCAGAGCACTCAGATATCGGATTTTCCATGAGCCAAGTTGCTCAGACCAATAAGCACGTCCAAGAGGATATCTTGATCATTGCCGCAGGAAGTCGTAGCGAAAATCCAGTCCGTACGGCGATTATTTTCCCTGCATGGATCTATGGAATCAGTGAAGGTGAAGGATTGATTCTTGATTGTTCCTGCGGTCTATAACTCACGATACGTCGTTTAGGCATTCAAAAATCGACTCTTCCTGTCCGGGTCTTTTTAGATATGTTCAAGCGAAATGGACGGGCTGGGACGTGGGGTCCCGGCTCAGTCAAGATGAACAATATCCACGTCAAGGACGTGTCCAGTGGGCTCATGACCGTTCTAAAGGCAGCTTTGGAAGGTAAAGCCGACGAAGGCAAAGAGGGTATCTGTGAGTCGCAACGTAGAACTCCGCTTCCTTCATCCCCTCCTGACTTCGAGTAGACTTTGCCGTCAGCTTGGAGGAGAAGGTATCCAATCACGACATTGCTGCTAGATTTGGTGATGTAAGTCATGCGTTTCTGTATATATATATCTATAGGTATATCGTGCATATCAACATACTGAACTTGGCAAATATAGATTCTTCATGAGAAAGGGCTGATCCCTGTAGGAGGCTCTGTACCTTTCGGCGACGATATCACTAAACCGCTCGGAGAATGTGAGTCACCTTTCAAATCGTTCCGCTCGACGAACTCCCAGTACTCACACTTGAACTAGATGGTTGGTCGCTATTTGGAAGCAACCAGTATTCGCGACCAGACAGACTCCACAAGTTTGGATGGAAGGCTACAGAGTCGGCGAGGAAGTCCCTGTTAGTATATTTACCGGAGGAGATTGACGCGATCCTAAGTGCTAAAGAGGGGATGCTTGGCTACAATCCAGGGCAATGATAAATTAATACCTAACCTACAGAGAACCTTGCACATGTGTACGACGAGCGTCAAGCTAGTGAAACCACCTGTAACATGCTGACTCCTGAGGGAATTGGCCCCTATGGCTAGGAGTCCTATGCCGTGATGACGGAAGCAATTCAGTCACTAACTCACGGACTCACAGCTTGTTGTTCCAAGCTTCCATCTTCGCAAATCGTCTTGTTCTTCGACCGTCATGGCTTTTACGTCCCCCTACGTTCATGACCTCCCACATCTTGTAGATCCTGGGCCTTCGCAGGGATACATACCGCCCCCCAATGAGCCCGGAATTCATAGTGCCTTTCCTGGGTATTCCAGGTGCGTTGCTCTTCATCTGACAATGTGGCGTAAACCTGAAGAACTTGCAGTCCCGCTCCTGGTACTTGGGGTCAACCTCAAGGTGCATGGGCTAACCCTGGGTCCCCGCAATGGGGTGCGCCCGCGCAGAATTTCGGCGGCGGTGGATTCTCCAATTCTTACTTCGAGCAACCTATAACGGCAACACCGTATTTTGGCGGAGGGGGAGCTTCGCCAATAGCACGGTCCAACTCTCTTGGGGGGTCAAGTCCTTACCATGGTCTGAAACGCACCCACTCATTGGGATCCACTCATTCTCCTTCCCCATGGCGATTTATCAGTGGACCGACATCTCATCGCGACGATGTGTACAACGAGCACAATCTAGCACGTAGGCCGAGAGACTGGAGAGCGGATTATACGCCCCGACCAGGTGTATTCGTTGGTGTGCTTCAAAAGTTTGTAAAGGTTGACACGGAAGTCAAAGGTGCACTGCATACCCCCTTGACTTAGCGCCAACGCTCTCTTGCTGATACCTTTTGTCCCATAGAAATTACAGATAAAGTTCGAAGGAAAATCCATCCACTTCTCAGCTACTCCCTCACCACTAATGCTATGCCCCCGATATACGTCCACGTCTTGAATCCTTCCCAAATATCCCTTCCCGCTTCCGGACGCGCTGCGAATCAGCTGGACTTTTGTCAGCTCGCTTGCAATCCCCCTGCGGATTTCCTCCGTCTCACACACCCAGCTCTTCCTTGGTATATCGACATACAAAATACCCAACCGAACGGGATCACAATCGGCGATATTCTCATGCAGATCGCGGAGGCACTCAATAAGCCAATCAGTGCTCGACACTTTTGGAATGAAGCCCTTACCTCGGGAGATCGGGCAGCGCTTACAACCATATTCAAAGAACGCACCGGAGAGGATATGATGGCTATACGCGATGGAGTGAAACAGGTAGACTTTTTAGGCGGCGCCGTCTGGTTGATGGGCTTCGTCCGCAAGAGCGGCGGGATGTGGGAAATGGTCACAGAGAAGTCTGCTAATCGATGAGATGGGTACTTATTATGATTATTTCTGTCAGTTAATACTCTATGTATGTATGTATACCAGATCCTGCAAATGTGTCATTAGCCGTCATTCAACCGCTGTATGCCCATCTTGATTCTTGACTCTTGAGTCTTTTCAGGGAGACTGTGTGTGTCAGGTGACCCATTTCCAGGCAAGGTGTCCGACTCCTTGACTCCTGTGCACTAGTAACTACCATGGTCCACGCATACACGTCACCCACACTTTCAAAGGTTGATCAACATTACCCACCATGACAGAAGACGAAATCCCCTTGTTGTCGGACCCAGAGCACAGGGAAGAAATAACCCAACCCTCTCAAAGTCGTGGTCAAGAGCCCACGGCGATCTCAGAAACCGTACCCATCCCTGGTGGAGAAGAACCGCCTCCTGCGTTTACGCCCTACGAAGCTGAATTCTTCGAGACTAGTGATGGGAACATCGTTTCTCATGACCCTCATTTGAATTATGATGGTACGTACTACGTTCTTGTCCTTGCCGAAAAAACTATGCACCAACGCATTCTGTATGCTAGGCGAAGCGCTGTATCGCTTCCTGCTTTTTCATGCACAAACCCCTCCATCTTATCTGCTGAAATGCAAGGGAACCCACGAGGAGCGTCGTACACGCTTTGTTTCATACGACGACCACGGCGAGACCAAAACCAGGATCGAATACTACACCGATACTGTAACGGACTTTGACTTCAGCATCGACATTGGCCAGCATATAGTCCCTGCACCCGTGGTCTCTTGGTCTGTCGCAGATCACGAACCCGCATATCGAGGGGATATGATTCTCGAAGTAGACGAAGGGCTCAATGGACGTCGTTCGGCGTCCTCGGAAGAAGAATCATCGTACGAGAAGTGGGACAAGATTCGGCGGCGGTCTGGATTACCACCTTGGGCTACCGAATATCAGCGCGAAGACGGAACCTCCAATGGCAATGGCACTACTGTTCTTCGCTCGTCCAGGACTCTCAGGGAATGGGCCGATGAATACTGTCAAAGTCAAAAACTTCTCAAGGAGTTTGTCTATGAGAAGGTCCTGTACGGGTGGAACATCGAGGAACTCGAACGCGCTATCCAGGATGCCATCGTTTTGACACCGTACGATGGCCGCACATCTGTGGAGTTCGAAACCAAGAAATCCAAAATCTACATTCGGCCAGATAATTCCCTATCCCGGATACTGTCGAAATGGTGGATAAGGGTGTTACTTTGGATCACTCTGATCTACCCTTTTATCTGGCTATTCAAGCGGCTCCACCCTCTCGGCGGAGGGAAATGGCAAGTGTGCGGTGGTGCCTACGCTCTGAAGAGATGGATTGAGGTCGAGACCGAAAGCAAAGGCAACGATGGATCCAGTTCTAGAGAGAGTCGCCGCGCTCTCGCAGGTGTTAAGGAAGGGGAATGGTTCAGGATCTGGCAACCAACTATCACGCGTGCCGTTCTCAACGGCCACCGGTCTCACACACCGCTAGTCGCCCCCGATCCCGCTGCTGCTGGATACCACTTAGATGGATACTAATGTGCTTTACATGATCCCTGTTATATTACTTGCAATTGTACAACTATAGTAATGTCCGCTGTATCGCAGTCTCAATCGCCTATCCATTCATGCTTGTGTAGCTGGCTTATCAGCAGGCACCTCTTCAGACTTGTGCACGGCATTGATGCGCTTAGCCTCTTCGTGGATGTCCTGGACTTGCTTGGATGTTGACGTGTAGAACTCCTTGATCTTCTGACCAAGGGGCGTAGCCAATGCCTTCTCGTAGTACTGGAAAATTAACAGAGATAAGCGGTGTAACTTCCCTACTTGCGGGAAATTTTACTCACATCATGCGCAAGCTTCGAAAATCCCCTTTGTTCGTCAACTGCTTTCGCCTGCTGGGTTGCAGCTTCCAGAGAAGTGGTGACTTTTCCGCTAATAGTCTGGTCAGGACCTAGGGCACGGGCTCCCAACGAAGTATCCAAGGTGTGGAAGTAACCAAGGAACTTCTGGGAGATTCCCTGCTTCTCTATTGTCCGGTCCCGAGTAAGTGGATATCCGGGGATTGAGAGCAACGTTGACTTACGATCCATCTCAATTGCACGGTGAAGGATATTATCAGAAAGCTGATAACCTTTGGCCAAGTACTCCGCAGCGACTACAACGGATTATCAGTTTGGATCGAGAACGATGACGTAGGATCGGCTACGCACTTCCAGCTCGGGGCTTGTCCGATTGCTCGATGTGGGGTACATTTTCACCCTGATGGGGTTCGTCTTCGTGTACGGCATCAGATGTAACTTCAAGATGTGACCCATCCAAGGTGCCGCCATTCAACTAGAAAACGACACGTTAACCCCATTGAAAGACATACTGCGGCTCGCTGTGTACCATCAAAGCGGTCTTTGCTGCGTTTGACTTCTGGAAGTAGATGGTCGCCTTTTTCTCCTCTGACTTGTAATCGATAGACTCGATGCTATGAGGCCATGTTGGGTGAGTGTGAGTGTGTAGATGGCTTGAAAACGGACTAACTTTCCGCAGAACCTGTGATCAAGGGACTGAGTTCGGAGCATTAGAGGAGATAGAGTTGAAGAATCAAGAATTACGTGAAAAAGTCTCGCAATTGGGTTTCCGTAGTGGAGGGTGCGATGTTTGAAACCTGATGCGTTGGGTGTGCATGAAATAAGTTTAGCTGAGGGATAATACGATGCGCATACGTTGACAGAGTTTGCAGAGGTCGACATGGTAGTTGAGGTGAGAGAGTAGAATGCGGTGCAATGCTAGTGGTACGCCGGAAAGGGACGAGATCTGGATTCTGAGGTGACCGGTGACGTCACCGTGGAGGTCGCCTGTGGAAGCTTACCTATACTTACATCAGGAATCAAGAGTCGGGCTGAGAGATGCGAGATTGAGGGTTCTCGTGGACACTCAACATATTTCCAACGTGTACTACAAAGCACAATACGGCGACAACAAGATACCTACGGAAGCTTAGGGCATAGGAGGCATGGGCATCAGGGAAATTACATGCAACTTTTTTTCTTGCAAACTTTCCGGCCTTTTTACAAGCCAGAAAGCGCAAAAAAGGGCGAAAAGCTCCACCAAAATTTAAAAAAGCTGAGTGTTATTTTCGCGAGCTTTTTCGGTTATTCAACGTCGATTGTCGACTTTTGGCCTTTTCTTGACCTTTTCACGCTTTTCGCACTTGCTTGAGCTCAAGCAAGCTTGAGCAAGCTGAAAAAAGTTGCATGTAAAACTCCTGATGGGGTTAAAAATAAAGGATCGACAAAATTGTGAAGCCAGGCATAGTCGGTAGCCATGAAGGCTTCTTGCGTAAGGAGCGACGAAGTGACAAAAGGGGAGGGGTATATGGGGGCAATTCGGAAGAGAAACCAGCCAACGATTGAGAAGATATACGGGATTTAATGGGCGCAAGATGTGAGGGTTCAAGCTTTCAAGTACGGATCAATAGACGGCGATCTAGAAAACGAATAAGAAGTCGAAATTAGCATGCATTCTTCAAACGCACACAAGAGCTCAAGCATCAAAAACAGCGGTAAACTTGGTGAAGGGGGGTTGATCGGGGTTCATAGGGTGACTCACACTGGGTTGCTCGAGAAGAGCCTTGAATTCCGCACGAGGAGAGGGGGGCGCAGACGGGCCAGATTCGACACCCTCGGAAAGCGCCATCAAGCGGGAGCCATTGATGCTCGCGGTAGATACTTGCTTCTTGAGGGTACGAACCGACTCGTGAGGGGAGGCACTCTTTACAATGGGAACACCCAACTTTTCCTTGAGTTGGGATGCCACAGCGTCGACAAGGGTAGGGACAAGGTTCTTGATGGCACCCTTCGCCGCAGCAAGAGCAGATGGCCCAATTTTCTGAACGGTTGATTTGATGTAGTCGAAGATACCTTCGGTCTGCGATTCGGTATGTGATCCCCCACGCATCACGGTGAGCTGGTCAAGTTGGCTTTGAGGGAGTTTTCGGAGGACGGTGAGAGCCGCGTCTGCCATCAAGGCACGTTGGAAAACGAACTTCGCCCCAGACTGGGTAGCCGGAGTCATAGTGACGGCAGAATCGAAGGAAGCCTCCGTACCAGCGTTGCTGAGGAGATGGGGAAGAATGTTGGTGAGTGCATATTTGGCGCCGCGAGAGACAAGTGGCTTCGAAACCCTGATAGCATCCTTGATCAAGGGACCCAGAAAATCGAATGCACCTTCCTCAGCACCAGTGACCGGAAGAGTAGCGCTTAGGAGTCCTCCAACAAACGCCTCTTGACTACCACCGAGCTCCGCCTCCGAGGCAGAATCCATCAACGGCCTTCGCTCCAATGTACTTTCATGATTATCCCAGGGGTTAGACAGGGCAATGGTGGCCCTACCATACTTGTAGCTTGCAAGATCGAGAGCACACTCCATCAACTGGGGTGTCAACGCAGTCGCAATCTCATCGACGTTAGGGGCGTGATCCAAGTACTCCTTCGACATGTCCGACAAGACCATGTTGAGGACTGCGTTGTTTGGATCCTTTTCATAGACGTTGAAGAGTCCTTGTAGAGATGCCTCAGCTAAGACAGCTCGCTCTGCGATACCAGGTGCGATGGGGTCACCAGACCGATTAACAACAGCAGTTATGACAGATTCTTGTCCTGCAATGGCACTCAATAGACCGCCAGCGACAGGTCCGACGATGGCTCCAATGGGGCCGAGGAACGGTGCTCCAATGGAGATCACCCCAGATCCGATCTTGGCAATCTTGCGGAACGTATCCAAAAAGCCTTCCTCGGAGTAAGGGTCACCGGGGTAGGATGGAATAGAAGGGATGTATGGATCAGGTCGTACGGGGGCGGGAGTTGGAACGGGGACGGGAAGAGGAGGACCAACAATGTCAAGAGAAACTGTGAGAGATTGGTTCGGTCGGGAAGCAAAGGCGTTGGAACGGCGGAACAAAGAGAGGAACTTGTCATAGGCATTTCCCCACTTTCCTCCAATAGAGTTCCCAGAGTTACCTTGGATTCCAATTCCTGCACCGTAGCAATGCGTACCAATGGCTACCAGTCCAGACGCAGTCCTGGCGATGATCGGCGCCCCAGACTGACCGCCATAGGTAGAAAGCTGGTACGTAATCATATGCTGCTTGTCGGTCTCCACATTGTAGGTCGTTTTCGCAAACTCGCCGTACATATGCGCTCCTTTCTCATCGCCAAGCGCCTTGTCTCCTGGGTATCCGATGACACCAACAATGGCGGTGGCAGAAGGCGCAGTCTCGATGTACTTGAACACATTCAACTGACCCTCAAAGGGCTTGTGAACACGGATGAATGCGACATCGAACGGGCGGTCCTGGAGTCCACTCGGAGATGGTTGAGCCCACTTCTCTGTGGTAATAACGTGGCGACCGTAACGAGCTTGGACACCAGAGTTGGGTGCGTTGACCGAGTCGACGCCCTCGTACCCAATATAGCACTTGACTTGAATGCAGGCACCGAAGCCGTACGCTCGGTCGTAGACAACGTGCCCAGCTGTGACAAGGGTGTCCTCGTTCACGAGCCATCCGGTTCCCATCATCCATTGTTCACCGGTAGGCGTGTTGAAGCACATCTGAGGGGAGTGTCAGCTAAAAGCTCGATGTAGGCGAAGGCAGAAGGGATAACATACATCGGTACTTCCCACCATTCGCGTAGTCGATGGCGTTCATGCGCTCGCGACCGTCGATGCCGAGAACCAGTTCCCCGTCGTCTGGATTATGGGTTTTCGAAGCAAAGGTGTCAAATTCTGCCTCAATGTTATTGTTGAGACCGGGGACTTTGAGAGTCCAGGTGACAGCACGGGGAGATTGAGACATTGTTAGACGAGGCTGGCTGGTTGGTTGGTTGGTTGGAGAGGTTTCTGTGAAGAAGGCGCAGACGTTGAGAGACGATAGCGATAGGGAGTTGTATACTACAGCTCACCGTACTTATACTCATGAAATGCCCCAAATTTCAGAGGATAATTATGACTTACATCTCACAGAATATTTTCCAGGGGACTAGGAACGCAAAGGCAAGCGCGCGTCGACCGGTGTTGCCACCATCCCGAGTGTTGACGGTGAGCGTTGTGAGAATGAGTATTGCTATGGATGCAGGGCAACAGCCAACTTCCAGCTAGGTTCGTCAGGCACGAGAACATCCCATGGGAAGATACAGCAACGACGAGACGTAGGGCGCTCAAGTCTCCGCATGATGCCCTGGCAGCAAAGAAGACATCAGCATACGCGATATCAAAGTCTCGATGCGGCCGCAAAGGACTGTAACATCAGGCGGAGCACTCACGGACACGGAAATCAAATCCAGCGACGTTCAAACAGGATGGGGTGATCCTGGAAAAGGCGAAGTATTATCCGTCCTTGAAAGTTACGAAGCTGGGCTAAGGAAAGGAACCCCCGTTAGTGTCAAGAAACGGATAGACCACTGAGGTACAACATACATTAGAGCGCGCTGGAGGACACTGTTGCCGAGAAAAAGGACTGTTGTCGTCTACGTCGGATCACTTGGTCCTGTTTGAGCATGAATGATTGTGTTGACGTATTGTGGACGTACTCTCGTGACAATTGAAGGATTAATATTCAATCTTCGTGGTCGTTTGGAGGGT
The DNA here is from genome assembly GCA_029747585.1 of Pleurotus djamor. NCBI lineage: Eukaryota > Fungi > Basidiomycota > Agaricomycetes > Agaricales > Pleurotaceae > Pleurotus > Pleurotus djamor. The sequence goes on along the minus strand of JAPEVF010000031.1, from coordinate 70,105 downwards.
TGTTTGCGTGCCTATGGTTCCGTGAAGAAGGTCAGTGACCATTCATTCTACCACATCCGAGAGTCTGGAGCAAAACTGACAGGATAACGGAACGGTAGAATTTTCCACTGGGGAGGCACAAGCCAAGCAGCCGCACGCTGTTCTGTCCACGCAGAACACCTTTCCATAGCAGGTAACTTGAATATTGACTCCCTTCACATTACATTGCGGAGAGTTCTCCCAAACATACGGTATTGGAGGTCTTGTGCGGCTGACTGCGCTGATTTGGATAAGCATGTATGCCGACCACAATACCGATGTGTTGAGCGCCGTACCTGTCTTGCGAAGCTTCGAGCTTGAAACGAGCATCTACATGTGCGAAGTGCTACTAAGCTGCGGGGAAATTTTGCTGGCGTCAGCGCACAGAATGGTAGAGAACGGAAGCGATATACCTAAATCAAGTTCAAGTTCAATCCACACGCCAGGGCGCCACCGGTCTCGTTCAGATCCAGATTCCAGACGCTGCGTATGTGTCGTCAAAGTGACACTGGTTATATGGCGTACACTAAGACCATGAGTTAGGCTCACGCTGGTTATGATGGAGGCCAAGGGAATTCGCGTGGTTCAACTTGTAGCACCTGAGTAGCACTCTATCAGTTCGTATCTTCCCAGCATCTTCTTTTGAGTTGGTCACTGCAAATCAGATATTGAGCAGAGAAAAGAAACGATGAGCAAACGAAGACGTGGAAAATAGTTACGTGGCGAAACGCATTGAAAGGGTAGCTCACGTAGGGCGGGTCACCTCCCAGTTCCATTCCTAGGAATCCCAGCGAAAACTTGAGCAACAGTCTTTGTAAATGTAAGGATTTTATGCATAAGCCGCAATTAGATGGAGATTTACTTCTGTGCTATAATTCGCAGCTCACATAGAACGGTAACTCAGTCTCTAGTGGTAACAGAGCGCAAAGATATTTACCGGAGGCGCTACTAGTAGCGCTGAAACGATGGTGATGTCATCGATGACAACGAAACTTTCTCATCACGTGATATTCCCATCATGTCTGATCGCGTCGCGGCGAGCTGTTTCCCGCTCGTTCCCTTCCTTCCTTCCCTCCATCATCTCGACCCCTTCGCTCATCCTCGAAAGCAAATTTCCTCAGAGCTACGAGTATACTCCTGGCTCATGCATGAGCAAGCAAGTTCGCTGACTTGCCATCCACAAGTCGCACTTTGAGTTGACTTTGAGGTTCAACCGCCTGAGGTTCGCTAAGACTTGCCGCTCGCGTAGATAAATGTGAGCTTCATGGCCGGCCATTTCAACCAATAAAAATACTCACTACTTGAACTTCTGGGGCTTGTGTCGTGCTCAGAATGCTCTATCCTATGTGTTATGGAGGTATATGCGCGGGATATGTTCGCATTCGAGGTTCCCTCAATATCGACCTTTCCACCTCGACAAGTTCTTGCGTCTTGGGCCCACGTCCCGGCTGCGGAGTATGCATCGCTCATCGCGTCAAGCCACCGTTACTAACGGTATAGGTAGAGGTGCGTCAGAAGGTATCTGTATGCACAAATTTCCGTTATCGACTCCATTACATTCAGCCTAAACGTACTCATCTTCACTTTGAACCGCGCCTGGCAGGCTTCACAGGCAATTGTGACCTTATAGCTGCTTTCTACGTTGTTCGCTTCTCCTTGACTCAATCAACAGTAGAACCCCAGGCGACAACGGACACTCACAAGTCAATTGGATGAAAATTGGGTACTTAAAAGCTTCCTTCCAATGTACATCTCTGCCGTCGGACTTGGGCGACGCTCCTCCACAGCGTCAATGGCGCTGAAACGTTCACGTTTCCAAGAGCATCTGAACCCAATGCCTTCAATCCCACGATTTCCCAGCAAACATTCCCAGTCATGCCTGGATTTTAGCCATGAAATTCCTCATCTGTTCAACTTCAAGTCTCTTCTCAAGCATGGTACCTCACTCATTTGTATGTGGCTTGTTGGATGGTGATCTTTCCAATGATTTGCTGATATACCTGGGTGTCATGGATAGGTTTGTCTGAGTGTTGTAAATGCATACACTTCACATGTCTTTATCCGTAGCCTCAAGTACATCGCGGATTCTCTTTTTGAAAACCATTATCCTCCAACTCTTTTCCCTTGAAGCTTCACCCGCACCTCTGTCCTCCCTTCACTTCTGGCATCGTGAGCGCCTTGATCGGAGCCCTTCGATTGCCTGCGCCAACAATGAAGCAATTACGTCACATCTAATTGGCCAGCACAGCAAAAGTTCCAAAAATTGCCAAATCAGTCGAAATGATGGTCTGAAGGGGATGGAAGAGGACTCGAGTAGAACGAGATGGACGTCTATTTCCCGAAGGGGAAAATGGAGGAGGCCGAGCAGCCAATGAGGGCTCGATGGAACTTGCTGGAATGAGCGATGGCCTAGACAATGACGTCATAAGTAACCGACGAGGATGATACGGATTTTTTTGGAGAAAGTAGGACACAATTCTCTCCCTCTCCCCATGTCGAATAACGATTTCTTCTCCTCGGTTTCAAATAATAGCAATAATAGCAATACTCACCAAGACAATGTCCGCACCTTTGCTGATGCAATTAGTGATCGATTCGCCGCTTCCGCCAACTTTGCCGCACCGCCCCTCCTCACTGCACGCCTGTTGAACACAGACCACCACCACCACCGCCATCATCACCATCCATCAATGCTGCCGCCATCGACGGCGACGACGTCCACACCATCGAGCAGCACGGCGGCTATGACGACAGCAACCACTTCACCCTTTATCCCAGTCTCTTCTGCCCAGCTGTCCCAGTGGCTCGCAGACCCCACCGCTCTAGTCGTCGACATTCGCCCTCCGCAAGCCTATGCCACCGCTCGCATTCCACGAGCTCTATCCCTGTCCGTGCCTTCCACGTTGCTCAAACGACCCAACTTTTCTTTGGATCGTTTAGCGGCCATGCTTCCATCTGCAACTGCACGATCTCGCTTCAACAAGTGGCACACTGCATCTCGAATTCTGGTCTATGATGCGGATTCCTCTTCGATACCGGACCATTCCAATATCCAAGGTCTGCTGAGAAAATTCAGAAATGATCCAGTGCAATTCAAGGGAGATCTTGCCTGGTTGGTAGGTGGGTTTCAGGCTTTGTGGAGGGATCAGCCTCAGTTTATCGATAATGGACCCCCTTCGCCGGAGGCGGAAACGGAGGACGACGATGCTAGCGTCAGGCCAGTCCTTCGAGCGCGGGATCTTCCCAAGGCGGCGTTCTCGTTTTCTTCCACCACCACCAACACTGGCCAGCGTTCATCGCTTTCGGCTCGTCTGCACGCCCAGGGAATTCCAGCGCTTTCCCTAGGTCCAGCTGCCTCCCATGCACCTCCAGTGTTGGCATCTCATTCTCGATCCTCATCGGGGAATTTGCAGATCGAGGCTCCTCCCACTTCCCATGCACCGACGCTGGATTCGACCACCATTTCCACCCCTTCCAACATGTCGCTCTCATTTCCATCCACACAGACAGCCTACAATCCGTTCTTCGATACTATTCGTCAAAACACGGAGCTTTCGCATGGTATCACAGAGCGCATACCTTTACGTCTACCACGTCGTGTTCGAAGAAGGATCCATGATCTTCCTTTTCGATGGCTGCAGGAGATCGCACGCAAGGCAGAAGCCGTGACTCCCCCTGGATTAGCCGCTACCCCGGAATCTAGATCAATACGCTTTCAAGATGCTTCCTCGTCTGATTCAGAGTCAGACTCACCCCGACAACGTTTCGCTGATCGTCTTGATGCGGCCGATATCGATGAAGGCACTGAAGCCCTTGCCATGCAATTCTACCGAATCGAATTGGCGGAACAGCGTCGTATGATGGGTGTAATGGACCACCATTCGAAGGAAAGTGAGTCGGTTGCGGGCGAGCATGTTCGACCTCCACGTGCCCAGTCAAAAGGCAAAGGTCGTCGCCATCATACACAGCGCGTCGAGTCGGTATCTCCGCGGTCGTCTCCACCGGAAGCAAACGCTGCCCCGGACGAACACTCGGTACCTTTTCCGTTCAGCATTACTGCAGGTGTAGAGAAGGGTGCAAAGAACAGGTCAGTATCCCAACTTTGTCACCTTACAGCTCCACAAACCTTTTCTCACGTTATTTGCTTAGGTATCGCTACATTTGGCCGTTTGAGCACGCTCGGGTGCGGCTTCATCAACGTTACCGCCGGAAGCGTTCAATCTCCTCCCCACCACACCCCGGTACCCCAGCTGCCWCCAGGCGCGCTCTTTCTCCGCCTTTCCCTTCCTCAACGGGTAATGCCGAACCTTCGGGATCTACCGACCAGAACATCGTCGCYCCCCGTCCCACGTACCCGACCCCAGCAGCTCCTTCAWCGAATATCCGATCTCCTCGACCTCCTTCCCAGTTGGCTACGTTTGCTTCTTCTCTRCGACCTCTTCCATCCAAYGYATCGCAGGCTTTGACCTCCAAGGGAACARTGTTCGGGGCTGGCGGTGTCATTCCTCCCATCAACACMCATGGTCTYACCCCTTCTCCCTTCCCCCTCGTTTCGCCAGTGTCGAGCGAACCTGACTCTGAATATGACGACTACGTCAACGCGTCTTACGTCCAGCCGCTAGGCACAACCAAGAAGTACATTGCAACCCAAGGTCCAATGCCAGCAACCTTTACTGACTTCTGGACGTAAGTTGACATTGCCCAATCGAGTGGGTATTCTTCTGACGCTTCTTCCCTTAGTCTTGTATGGGAGCAGAACGTTCATGTCATCGTGATGCTTACACGACAGTCTGAAGGCGGAATGATTAAGTGTGGATCGTACTGGACACAAGAGCGATTCGGTCACCTTCGCCTCAAGTTAGTCGAAGAAAGYAGTTCGGAGGTAGTYGAGAAGGATGTGTCAACCTCTTCGAATCCTTTCGAGGCCGCTCTGGCAGTGGCTGCGACGACRCAAGCATCCAACCCACGATCCAGCCAGCARCAATCYGTCATTCGTCGCGTTTTCGAGYTGCGGCATTCGAARTACCCTATTGCTGGTATTCGGCGCATCGTCCAACTYCAGTTTGTCGATTGGCCAGAYATGAACGTYCCGGACGACCCAAGGGCGTTGTTGGATCTCATWTGGCAGGTTGAGAAGGTTGTGCAGGAGACAAATGAAGATAGGAGGAACCGAGAGCGGGAAATCGAGYTGCGYAAAATCCAGGAAAGAGCGCGAGAACGGGAACGAGGTCTTCAAGATGTCACAGGTGGTGGCAGGTCCCTCGTCTCTACAAGCAACCTACCAAGTGATCAGCGCAGCACSATGACAGCTTCTTCRTCTTCRGAAGAAGACGTCGATGAACTCACTGGGATCGYYAAACATGCTTGTGGTGATGARCAAATTCCGGTCTTGGTTCACTGTTCWGCGGGTGTMGGCAGGACTGGTGGATTCCTCGCTATCGAYGCMGTTTTGGATGGRGTCAGGCGGGAGCTGAGGAAACATGCTTACGATATGCTCTCMGGTCGRAATGGGAYGAGCAGTGGTGACGCCAGTGGGAGTGCGCTKGGTAGYGGATCAGGGAGTCTYAGCGGRAGTGCAGCTGGCATYGCTGGAGGGTTRGCCAGTAGAGGTGGGAGTGTTGGGGAGAGTATCGCTGAGCGCAGYGTCGGAGCCATGGGAAGYCGTGGAAGTGGCAGCGGCAGCGGTAGTGGGAACGTGGCTGATCGCAGCGCAGGAGAYGAGGACAAGATGGAYGTCGAYGAAAGYAGCCCCGAAGCCATGGACAACGAAGTCGTTGGAGATGAAGATGTTGCTGGTGGCAAGATGGGAGGAACAGTTCCTCTGGCCATGACGGCAGGAGACGGAGCGAACCAGGCTATGCTAAGCACAGAAGAACGCATCCGTAAAGGCAAGCGCGCTCGGAACACCGGGAAAGGGAAGGAGATCGAAGGTAGAGGGGGTTTCGTGGTCCACGTCCCTTATGTCGTTGGTGATCGCGACATCCTCAAAACCCCGATGCAAATGGCCATGGAGATTGATGATGAAGATGACCCATCCCATCGGGAAGCTGGAGGCGAAGAACAGAAAGCCAGCACACGCAAATGGGCTGAGACTGTTCTCGATGAGACTAGTGCAGCTATGGTCACTGGCGAATCCATGGTTTTGGACGAAGGGAATTCTGGCAGTAGCAAGTCACACTCTGCGTCCCCACCAGCCGCGATGTCAGGATCTTCTGGAGCATCCAACACACCAGGTAGCACCGAAGTCAGTGGCGAAGGATCGGGAGGGCGGAGTGGTAGCTTAGGTGCATCAGGTTCTTCGGGTTCTTCTGAAGCATCTTTTGAGTTTGGGCGGCGTCATCGACAACATCCTTCTCACGCGCACCTATATGAATCAGCCGGCGGTAGCGGTACATCGACCTCCCTCGCTACCTCGGTTAGCGCTGGATCAAGGAATAACGGGACATCGTCACCATCTGCCACTGGGACCAAAGACAAAGGTACGAGAGGGATACTTCATGATGTGAACCTCGAGATTAACGCGTGTCTTATTCTCCTACGCCTCTTGGCTTTTCAGGGAATGATGTCCAGGAAATACCTTTTTCTAGCAAGCGCAGTGAGGAGTCCGTTCCGAACCCGGTCTTGAATACAGACACGGGAACTACTGTGACGACAACTTCGCTGATGGGCCAGGCCTCGATTTCTCCCTCAGTATCCACGCCTCTTCCTCCCATTGGTGGCATCAATCACGCGTCGAAGCAGGCTATTAGTGCGGCGGGGGTTGGACCTTCTCCTTTGGGCCCAGCAGTCGTTATCAACGAGGATAGAGACAAGACGGGCAAGCACAGAGCCTCTGTAGGAGGGCGCTTCAGGTCTGGTATGAGTCTGGATGCTCCGAGAGTGGCGCTTTATGGTGGTTCTGGTGTTGATAGTCGGTCGGCGTCAACGACGTCCCTGTCTCCTGCGTTTGGAAATACCCACCCATCATTACCTCTATCGGTCCGTAACGTTGGACTATCGTTCCCAGGCAATCCACCCCCATCGATGGTGAACTTCCGTGACGCACGAGGCACGTCGGTATTCTCATCGGAGGACGAACCTCCCCCGTCGCGTTCTATATCCATGTCTCCATCCGTATCAGGCACCAGTGAAACACGTTATGAAAGCGTCGGAAGTAAGCTCGGAGCGTTGTTTCGACCAAATAAGTCGGACGTCATCCAGAACATCCATGGCGAAGTGAAGAATGGCGCGAAGACTAAAGAAGGTAATCAGGAGACCAAAACTGGTGGGCAGCAGCATCAAGCGACAACCAAAGTCACGGACAGCAGTCAAGTCGATTCACGTCCCGGTTCAACGTCCCCTCCTGGATCGCGTTCACGATCCACTCCGCCTTCATTTGCTTCGAATGCTGGAAAAAAGCCAACGATGATCGACTACAAGGAACCTCGGCCTTTGCATGCCAGTATGTCGCCACCGCCTTTAAGCTCGTACGAGGACCCCATCTGCGAACTGGTACAAGATATGCGGGAGCAGAGGATGAGTCTCTGTCAAAGTCTGAGACAGTATGTCTTTGTGCACGCCGCGATCATTGAAGGGGTGTTGAGGATTGTTGATGAAGAACGAGATCTCTCCCAAGCGCTGGCCTCGAGCGGACGCACCACTAGTGGAAGTGGCAGTGGCAATGGAAGTCCAAAGAGTAAAGAGAGCAGGAGTGTAGGTAGTGGCAGTGGCAGTAGGAGCGAAAGTGGGGGTGGGGAGTCTGGCAGTGGAAGCACCAGCGCTAACGAAGAGAGTGGTGGTGGTGGGAGCATGGACATAGAGCTGGGACCAAGTACGCCGATTCGCTCAGCTATGGCAGGGCTTCCGGCCTCTATGACAATGTCCCCTTCCACTGGGAAGCGGGGAGCCAGTCCAACGGAGCTGCTCAAAGARGATAAGAAGGGGGTTATCTCGTTATCGAAGCGACCAAGTTTGAAACGCAAACAGACCAGTTCCGATGGAAGTGGCAGCAACAGGTGAGGTCCTCATCCAGCTCTCGTCGTTCATTCTTCTGATACGAGGCTACAGTAGTCACGACAAGGCTTGAGGCTTGATGGTYGATGAACCGTTGGCAAGGCCTTAGTCCAGAAGTTTATTTAAYTTTACCTGGCGTAATCTCGTCCAGAGAATATCTACATTTTCGTGGGTCCTTTCCTCGTGGTTCACTTGTACTTTTTTCCTTGCATCTGGGACTCTTTTGTTCGGGCTTTCTCGTTGTATCCTTACCACACTCTGTAATACCCAACCACCGTCTCGCAACATGCTTTCCTACCCATTTGTTTTACTTCTCAGTAGACTATGCGTATGTACTTGTAAAAATCTTTTCATCTCCTCATCATCGTWCTGCCCACATCGCCNTTNCANANNNNCNACATATCCTGTCCCCATCCACTGCATGTTGCGTTCCACGTTCTCCCTCCATCCCCCGTACCTCTGCCTCCATCCGCATCCTGCTTTTCTTGTTGTCGACCTGCTGATCATTTTAGAGCCTAACGTGTCTTCGTGAGCGTCTTGCTGTCTTTTGTGTACCATTGATACGCCGTTCTAGCTCTGCATCATTGAAGTTAGCAGGTGAGGAACTGTCYCAGTGTCTCAGACYTTCCGATTCGTCAKGCGTAGCTTCGTATACCATGTTTTAGCTTCTTAKGCAGCTGAAATGAGGATCGTCGTTTCGTGTAATTGGTTCATAACGTTCAACTTGAACTCGGAAACTATATTTACTGGCAAGGTCCTCACTGACAAGGTCAGCCAGTCCCCAGGGTCCATCGGCCTTCATGTTGAGGGGTTGTTTTTCCCACATATGATGCCTTCGCTATAACTCTCCCTCTCCTWCARATTYYATGTCTGCKCCCCGTGAAGCGTCATTTGTGCTWAACAATGGTGCGAATATAATACTCGATGATCACGATGCCTCATTCGTCACTGACACTTTCCNCCCAGGTCTATGTTAACAACAAGAAATTCGCATGGTCGGCACATTGCCTGTTCTCCTCTCAACCGTCTGAACTCATGCCCTCCTTCTCGAACAGCGAATCCTGCATCAAAGGTCATCGGTCYTCTTCTTGCAGCCATGCTGATCGACCTCTGTTTGAGGTCAAGAAGAAGGGTCGACCCATCTCACAATGCGAACGTTGTCGACAACTCCGGAAGTCTCGGAAAGTGCATTCAAAGTGCACCTGTAACGACCCGAARCYCGCCTCATCGTCTCAAACCCAACCCGAGGAGGYGGCGTCRTCYGCGGGCACAAAATGTATGTYCAGTCTATTTCCCTGGGTCTCGGTGTATCYGAGCTACGGCATGGCTGACCCTTCGATGCTTGCTAGCAAACCGACGTTCCGTTCCAAGTGAACCCACATACCCGAACGGACTCAGAGATATCTTCCAGACTTCGAAGGCTTCTATTCCAGCTGATGTYCGTCAAAGAGGCACGTCGTTCTTYTCGGCYMCATACTCTATMTCTCTTATCTCATCCTTCTACTTSAAGTCGAAACGTTGTTGAATCCYTGTAGYTGTAATACGAGGAACGCTAGTGATTGCCGTTGCCAACCAGASAYRCGTCCTAGCGGTTCTCTCGATTTCGTTCGTGATGARCCTCGTCTCATCATGTCTTCYCGAGCTGCTGCCTCGTGTTGTTCTGCTGCGACACACCCCGAGTCCGCATCGAACTCTACAAACAGCCAGGCCGAATCATCCAAACGACATCCTTCTCGGCCAGCTACCCCGCCTGGGCCAACACATAAACGCTTGAAGAGCACTGTTTCCACCTCTCCCCCTACGCTGGAGTTACCCCCCATAATCCCTTCTTCGCTTCCTCTTCCCTCCGCTATACCAGACTTTGGCATAATCCCACCCCTTCGGACGGTGGCGTTACTGGCAGGATCAGGTTGCACCTGCGGCTGGCTATGTGCATGCCCAGGCTGTGATGAACACAATGGCCAACGCAATCTGCCAAGTTCTCCGTCCGACTGCTGTGGGAAGGCTTGTAATCACTGTGTTGATCCATCCTTGGCAACATCCCTCCCAGGAGCCTCTGGACTCTCCACTGGCAGCAGCGTCATCGACAAATTCTTTGCAAGAGCCGCCGCTTTACCGTCACCACCTTCAACTCGAAAAGCAGGTGGTGTCACCATCGATCCTATGGACACTACGATCTACCCATCAACTGCTCGTGAGAGCGAGAGACATGGCGCTGCTTTTGGTCTAGTCAATGTCCCCAAACTCGAATGCTGTGGAGGCAATTGTGGTTGTCCCTATGGAAGGTGTGATTGCGGTCAGGCGTGTAATGGGTGTTGCTCGGACCATAGTACGGCTGCTATAGAGGCCGCCCCCCATGAACAGCAAGATTCGGGTACCCTTCCTCCCCCTTCCCCATCGCCAATTGTCCGCTCGTGTTGCAGCGGAAGCGCGTGAATCATATACCCTCACCCTTGTTTTCAATCTTGTAAATTTCCTCGCCATTTTTGGAATCTGGTTGGAATGTATCGTGTAATGTATGTGAACCCCCATGGACCCATGTCCCCGCCTTCCCTTGTAGTAATCTGGTTGTCCTTTTTAACACCCCAGCATAGGTTTGCTCAGGACGTACTCGACAGCCAGAATGGGAAATGAGAGTTGAGAGTTGAGATATTGTTGAGATCTTGAATTTTCATAAGTATACCACGAAGATAGCAAGCTCGTCGCAAGAGGCCGGCGACGTGAGCGAGAAAGTAAAATAAATAGCTATTCAGAGACGATGTGCGAACAAAGGGAAGGTATCCAAGATAGTTACACAGAAGAGTCCACAATACGTGTGCAACGGACGCGACGGCCGCCTGTTGGGTCCACTACAACTCGCATCCTACACTTCAATCTCAACTTTGGTATCGCTACTCGGGGCATTCAAATATCGGGATCTATCCATTCCCGCGAGGTAGCCCAGGGTGAACGCAGTCATTATCCCATGAATCAGCACTTCGCTCAAGCAGAGCTCTGGGTAGATGAGGTTGTTGAAGGTGAAATTGTATTGATCCGCGATGATGGGAGGGATGATGTGGAAGATCGCCAAGATCAACAAAAGAGGGGTGATTCGTTTCGCCAGCGTAGGTATAAACTGACGGAAGATTCATCGCGGTTAGTAGAGGACCATGACCAGCGGATAAGAAACCAACGTACGGTATCCTGCCCTTGTTGCTTGCGAAGAGAGCGCTGGAGGATAACTGCAGCTATAAATACATCGATAGCTAGCGCCAGCTCGCTCGCCGTGAAGAAGTGGAAGCTTCTGGTGTGATACAGGACGACACGCTCGAGATAATCATCGACGGTCGTAGCATTCAACGTGTGAAGAGTTGCTACGATTCCGAGGGATTGCGCCGCCACAATCCACAGTACCAGTAAGACGTCAACGAGGTCCTTGACGTGACCTTTGAAAAAGGTGGGCACCGCATGCTTTCGAGCACGTTTGCGTATGAGGAGGAGACATGCACACAAGAGCAAGGTTCCGGGGAACCTATATAGCCATTGTCGCAACGCGAAGAAAGCTGGCGTGAAGGGTAAGATCCGATAAGTGGTGAGAATCGCCTGAAAAACGGCTGATAAAATCCAATAAACGAGTAACGAGAGGGACGACAGTGCAAGAAGCCATTCGAACAGTGTTCCAGGCGTTTCGTCTGGGTGTCGTCGAATGTGTGGGAGAGGGATCTGGACGAATAGTGGACGTATGATGATGGCGTATGCTTGGAAGAGCGTTGAGACGGCGAAGATGACGTAGAAGCTGAAGACAGCTAAGTCGATGGGTTCGGCGTATTGGAAGGTCAAGGTAACTTTGGTGTTACTCGGTCCACTGCTGTTTCCAGAGGTGTTCGATGAGCCTCCGCTACTTGGAGTCCCGTCGTAGTTACCAGAGGAACCCCCGCCGCCGCTGCTCGAGACCCCGCCGCTACCACCACCACCGCGTCTCGCAGCGAAGGCGAGAAGTGGATGGAGAAGGAGGAGAGCAACGACGCGCAACTGGAGGTTCTGGGCCATCTATACGAGTACACTGGCAGGCAAAGCCTGGGTAGTACTCGACAGCTATGCCATCTAATTTATGCTGTGACTCGGAGTGGAGAAGCGAATAATATCGGGCCTAAATGGTAGATAACGGCAAGTGGCGTGGCTGAGCTCGCATTGAATTGGAAACTTGATGATGGTGGCGAGCCAGAAAACAAAGATTGGGCTCTCATGAGTGGGACAGACGGGGAAGTKKGGGGGGGGAGCTGACAGATCGTAGTGAGGAGCCACAGCCTGCACCCTTCGAGATAGGGATTCGTGACAATTGAACGGGATATTTGGGAATGTTGCGAGTTGAACGTCTAAGGTTCAATATGCCGAATGTAGAACAATAGCCATTGAATGTTAGATGATGGCAAAAAGACGCTTGTGAAGGTGTGTTCAGTCGAAGACATCATGATTGAAGCAACCCAACCTTCTACGAAGACAGTAAATGGCTCTCCGCATACGAAGGCGACAACCCATACAATTGACAGCGAGGGTGCACTCTTGGATAACGAGTAACACGGTGAGCTGTTCGTGAAAAAGTGAGTACACCGAAAAATCGGTCAGTGTAACATTGCGAAACTAACGAAGCGGGGAAAACGGTGGCCCAAAGCTGAGAAGACGTGGGTTGAGGCGTAATGGAGACTTTGGTTATGATTCCTCGCCATCGTCTCCCATAGGGTTATCACAGGGCACCGCCTTACTAGCGGCGGTTGAGTGGTTTGCTTTGAAGCGTTAGGAGCCCTTGTAACCAACAAGAGTGGTTTTGACCGGTTTTAGACTTCAGCGACAATCTGCAACGATGCGGCGTTGGGGTGCCAGCGCCAGCTGGACCARATCTTCTACGCAAGTCCCCGTATACGTCGACCCAGCGCCAGGTCAAAAGGTTCAATGACCGTCTATGGAATTTCGACAACAGCCAACTTTCGAGCCGGGTAGGTCGGCCAGTGTTCTGGCCATGCATGCGCCAATGACACTGCTATCAGTCGAGCGTGGGTACGAGAAAATGAGAAGACTGGAGAACGTGGATCAGAATKCCAGCTTGACGCGTGAAGAAGAAGGTTTACTGCAGAGTGCGACCAGAGACGGTCGTGTCATGAACCTCAAACGATGGACTGAAGGTTCCTCCTGCAATGCAGCCATGACCACCTCATTCCCAACCCTGTTGACCTCTGATTGTTGAGGTCAAGGTCAAGTTCCGCCCAGCTCACCAGAAGCTCCGTTCTTGATGAGTATTCGGAACACCGTCGTCGTCGGTACACCTTACCACATCCTCGAGGAGCACAGGCCCCAACAGTTGGGTATATCGAAGCGCGTGATTGACTATCTTCGATCAACTCGGTCTTTGGGTGCCAGCATCCGCTAAGCTCTGCGGGGTACGCATCTAGCACCGAGACCAAGCCATCAAGTTAGATGGACGACGCAACTAGAACACACTGAGGTCCCACCCAATGTCACTCGGTCATAACCATGTTGGATTGGTTGATTCATTCTACGAGCCAGTAGAAGCGACGCGTCAATACATTTCTCTGGAACATATCCCACCATGGACGTACCTCACCGTGAAATCCACATCTGTTCCGGACCAAACAACAACCAGGAGCCAACGTGACGCATCAAGGTCTGAAATTTGAACATCCGTATCCACGAAAATCTTGTTGGGGGATTGAAACTCTCTCTTCGGAAAATGGTTGGAATAGAAAGAAGACGAACGCAAACGCGTAAACAGTCAATGTAAGGCAGTAGCATCGCGTTCAAACGTTCCCCTCAGGCTTGGTCAGGGCCCAGATTCATAAGCGCCGAAGGCGTCTCCCTGAATTCCCGATCAGCAGCCAGCCACCCTTARCCAACTTGCCCCCAACACTCACGGAGTCATTCAGCCAATTCACCACTGCAGTCGTGCATCACCACAGCAAAACGATGCCAGACCTTCTGGCTTTAAACGGTGAATAAAACGAAAACTTGGCCTAGTGAGCTCCCTGTCAGTTCGTAACCCCGTCGGGTTATTACTTCGAACTGACAAGAGAATCCTTTCAACTTTCTCAGACACTGCACCTTCCACTTTGAAGATATGGTAGGCTAATACTTTCATGCGCCAGCTTCCGTCTGACACGGTAAGATTGCAGCCGATCAACGCTCCAAAACATGGATCCTGCCAATGGATGACTGGACTCCAATTGGACTCCCTGATTTGCCGCACGAACATGTCCAACAATGCCTGCGAATGCTCGGGTACCTTCTTTGTGACGCAAATTTTCATGTCTTAACAAAGAAACCAATGCGGTCAATCGTTAGTTCCATTGATCAGCGTCGACGATAGGATGAAGACTCACTTGAAACGGAGTTACAAATGTATGTACCTTGTCCGTCTCGCCGTCTATCCGCTTCTTACTGTTGACGGCCATTCCTTTGCTCAGACGTGTACATAGCTTGCACATACTCAGCTCATAGAATATTGCATTCCCCTTGGGACATGTTGGTTACCTTGTTTGACCCGTCATCAGTTGAACGTCTTCAAATATGGGCATTCCCGCCTCGGTGAGTCTTCTCACCGATGTGACAGTCGTTTGCGGCCGCAAAACGAACTCATGAATGACGCCTTCTTAGCGGCCAGGGCGTGATGCGGAACCTCCAGCSTTCTTTGACTTCTTGATCTTCCCATGGTACCTTCTTGTACCTGACGAACCAAGCTGGAAGTCGAACTCCTCCGAGTATCATCAGCAACCCTCAGCCTTTGAGACGCTTTACTCAGCTAGCTCTCTGAATGAAGATACCGTCGAATATACTCTTGGAATCCCGTTCCTGACCCTCTTTACTTGTTTACAGATAATTTCCGTCCTCACCTGCTTTTGTCGGGTATAAATACTCCAAAGGTGCGCTCCATAGCTTCTCATCACCATCGTCTCTCAACGACCGCGCCTTCTTTACAGAAATCCTCCTCTCAAATTTGTTCGTCCACCTTTTTGCCTATGTCTACCTCTACTATGGCTGCTACTTGGATCCTGGATATCCCTGGTCACCCTCAGATCAAGGCCGAAGCAGAAAGCATCGTCTCTGAAACCCACAATGCTGGCTCTGAGGGCGAGTCCATCATCGGTGGCATCGACGCCCGCGAGCGCATCAATTCCACAGATTTCGCAGATGGCGGGAAATACCGATGTAAGCAAGTTTCCGCTATCCCATAGAGTACGCGAAGGACTAATATTACACTCCAATGTAGCCGTCGTCAAGATCCAATCCCGCTTCAATAGTCCTAACGGCGAGGTCTGGATGATGGGAACCGGCTGGCTCGTCAACGCCGACACCCTCATCACTGCTGGGCACGTCGTGTAYGAYCGATCCTACGGGTTTGGTGCYTGCACCCAGCTCAARTGCTATRTCGGATTTGATGGCGTCGACTCYATCAAGGAAGGTGCCCAGCCCCGTTATGGTCAATACGTGGCTACCACACAGAATTGGGCAACACCAACCCCCAGTGGACTCATCGACCGTCCCCACGACGTCGCTTTCATTCGTGTCCACAAGCCGTTCGTGGGGAATCTCAACGTGTTCAAGTTCGCCGATACCGAGCCCTCCGCTTCTCTCATGCTTGGCGTCGTTGGATACCCCGGCGACAAGGAATTGAAGGGAGAGAAAGGAGCGGAGATGTATGGCGAATTTGTGAAGACTACGTACGACTTGAACGCAGACAAGCTCCATATGATCGCGTACTATCTATCTACCTATGGTGGTCAGTCTGGCGCGCCGGTCATCGCGAAGACCAAGGAGGGGCTTGTCGTCATTGGTACGCATTGCTACGGTGCTGGCAACGGAATCCCGGGAAACTCAGGCAACTCTATCGGCGGTAAATGGGGTAACCCTTACACCAAGTATCTGAACTTGTTCAGTCAACCGAAGACAAGTTTTGCACCCCAGACCAACAAGATCCGAGCTGTTCGTCTTCCCGACTCYACGGAATCTGGYCTCTTCACCCCCTTCAATCCTAGTAAACCCCCCGCTCCCRCCAACCCAGTCACCGTCCCTTACAATCCCTCGCCTGTATACCCTCAGTCTGACGATGCGCACATTGAAGAAGGCTTTTTCGATGTATTCAAGAAGATTGCGAAGGTYGGCTCTGCGGTRGTAACTGCKGGAGCACCGTTCTTYGGCCCTATCGGGTCCATCGTCGCRCCTGTCGCTGGTGGCTTGTTAGGYGCYATCGCYGGTCARGARTCYACCATYGCTGCTGTTGTCAACCGTTCTGGTGACCCCATTGCACCTGGTATTGCAGAGCGGGCTGTTCTCGCTGAAGCATCCCTCCAGGGTGTTTTGAGCCTTTATGAACAGAACCCTAATCACCCCGTTCTCAGGACGGTYCTATCGGATATGTCGAAGGAGTACTTGGACCACGCTCCCAAAGTTGACGAGATTGCTACCGCATTGGCTCCCCAGTTAACGGAATGTGCCCTCGATATCGCAGGGTTCAAGTTTGCTAGAGCTTTGGATGCTCCTCCCAACCAAGAGTCTACGGTCGAYCTCACGCCYCAGCCTTTGACTGGAATTCCWTCGGAAGARGCCACTGGCAACGACGAGGCCTTTGTTGAAGGATTACTGAGTGCCACTGTGCCTGTTGTTGGTGCAGAAGAAGGTGCTTTCGATTTCTTGGGCGGTTTGATCACCAAAGCAGTCAAAGTTGCGAAGCCYCTTGTCTCGCGTGCGGCCAAGTATGCTGTCACAGACATCATCCCTCATCTYCTCAATGGGGCTGGCACCGAGTCTTCGTTCGAATCCCCCTCCACCGTGAGCCCGAGCGCACAGTCTGCTTCGCAACTCGTWTTCAAGCGYGCTCTRATGGCTGATGCAGCTCTGACTGCTCTTCGAAAGTTGCCTCGTCACCAACTTGACCAGCTCAAGGTGACGWCTGCTGTTGGACACTCGCARGAGGAAGGCATCTTCGACTTCATCAAGTCGACGGTACAGAAGATTGGGCCGTATGCACTTGGSGCTGCAAAGACTGCTATCAAGAACATCGCCCCTACGCTCATCGATGCCGCCGCATCTAAGCTTAAGGACAAGATGGGCGTTCCCCCTGCCTCGAATGGCGCAACCGAGTCTATCCGCACCCTCAAGAARCAGCCTTCCAAGATGAGCATCAATGGCTCTCGATTGATGGTTTCCTACGATAATCCCGATCTTACTTTGTCCGCGCCCCCTTCGCCCCGCATTGAAGCTAAATCCCTCAAGGCRCAGCCCAGCGTGAGTCACTTTTTGAATCCAGATCAACCCCCCTTCACGACGGATATCCCTGAGTTTGATGCTTGAAGTAGCGAGTATGTTCTATGAACGTTTGCTGACTTGGTTTTGTTCTGAATCTTTTTCTAGATCACTGTCTACTGATCTGTGGTCTAAATTCACCCCACCTCGAATGTCACATCTTCGTTGCTCTCTCTATCTATCCTACTTGATTATATTTAATACYCCTCTCGGCCCCTCAACCTCTCTTCTCTATTTACATTCGATGACATCGCATGTCCATGCTTGTCCTGCACTTGGTATTCTCCACTTTACAAGTCACATATTCGACCATCCCCCCGTTTATTCTCATCTGTAGTACATAGATAGAATACACACTAGATGGCTTTCCACCCATCAGAGACGCATGTCTTATCGCTTNCAGGCGTTGAGGGATTCCTTGATCATTCGCCGATCGAAAATTAGATCGCTGCGAAAGCAGGGACCATCGTGCTGCGGACTCACTTACTTCCTCCTTGTCCCTCAGTAGTGTCACTTGCCAGAGTGGGCGCAGCCATCYATCCGCAGTAAAATTTCRCCGAGTGTTGTYACAATATTTTCAGGAAASTTYGGTGCTCWTCGTAAGGCTGCCTCGCGTATTTCCCAGTTCACTATACGGCAATCGTTTTGRAATTTGCGTCGTTTGATACGTCCTTTACCATACTTTGCTTTGGTAAAGATTCCTACGCCCGTACCGTTGAAGGGGAACACTCAGRAGAGACTCGCCACACGTTGGTGAAGAAATACACGCCGTGAAAAAATCTCCGCAGCCACCACTMTCGCATTGATCATCATCCCTCCGCAAAAATCGCAAATTCGTTATGGAAACATCTCTCGTACGAGTGCTGCGGCCGATCTTTTACTGAGCTGGATCCNNNNAAGTATAAGAACGTCATGAATTTATTCATGCAAATTACTGACCACCGTTCTTCGTCATGCCCTGGGACATTGCCGCTACTCTGTCCACACTCTACCTCGTCCTCTACGCCTCTT
Organism: Pleurotus djamor; assembly: GCA_029747585.1. Taxonomy (NCBI): domain Eukaryota; kingdom Fungi; phylum Basidiomycota; class Agaricomycetes; order Agaricales; family Pleurotaceae; genus Pleurotus; species Pleurotus djamor. Next base: position 51,793 of record JAPEVF010000031.1, on the reverse strand, counting down.
TATTCGGTGTATTGATCTTTCTCTTTGCCACCGGGAAGGTTTTCATCAAGTCGAGATATGGATTTATTGGATTTCATGTCCTCCTTCGTCTAGCTGCTCAGTCGGTTGGGCTGGCCTTCGCCTTAATCGGCTACGCCAATGTTGGCCTGCTCGTTGCCTACTTCGTCCTCGGTGCGGAAGGGTATTTCACCTTGGTCCTATGCGCCTACCGGTTCGTGATTTCATGGCATGAAAGCCATTTTGTATCGGGTCGGTCGTGGTTGGAAAGGAAGCAGGAGGTGTGGTTGGGGTGGTGGCATGCGACGGTCGAGTCTTTCAAGTGTTATTCGCGCGGTTGGGGTATCCAATGGATGGGGATCATCCATTGGCTGTTAGTCGCAGGGAATGGACTCATCGTTGCTGGAGGGAATATCGTCAGCGGAGGCGACGCCGACGAAAGCACCATCAAAATATCCAACATCATGCGAACGCTMGGACAAGCACTTTTCCTKGGTATCAACATCGTYCKYCTCGGMATCGTCTACTTTACCATCCGACAAGCCAACCGAGAGAACGCGATGGAGGTGTCAAACGAGGGAATTTCCTTGCAGCCGATTCCACCCCATAGCTACTCCACGCTCAAAGAYCAGCAAACCCAGGAWGCCCGGRTCACCGTCGAGCCAGCTGCGAGGCCGTCGCAGTCCCCCCATCCCACACTAATCATCCTCGTCGTCGTATGGCCTCTCCTCGTAGTCAGAGGATGCTACGGTCTATTGGGTCCTTTCATCGGACCGTTCGATTACTTCAACGACGATAACTATGGAGAGCATGGACTCACAGCTGAATTCGTGACTTACGAGTACGTCATGAGTACTACCATGGAGTGGACGATCTGTACGCTGTTGGTCCTGTCATACTGGACGGAGAAGCGCTGGCCTGGGATTCGAGGGGAGCACTCCGGTCGTACCGGAGCATARGGCCGACTTGTAGAGGCTTAGAGCATACCCGAATATTTTCACTATATATTTCTGTCGTTACAAGTTGCTAATATTGTCCTACAAGCAGCCCTCTCAGAAGGTGCTTTATACCCAGCGTTAGCCATCCAAAATTATTCWTTGATTTACGAAACAGACTTACCCCAATGAGAGTGGCTGTTTTTCAAGCATATGGGACATTCTGGCRTTAAAGRRTAGAGAATGGCGCAGACGATGCGTGGACTGGACTTGATGTTGGATTGAGCATAGTAACATAYGGACGACNTCGGTATACTTAACTTTCCCGAAGSTCACARAATKATAGGTCGCTTAACTCGCTAGGTAGCGCTCCTGTGTAGGTCGTCCCCAGCCGCAGCTTACCACATGAGCTTRGCCTGGCGTRTCGCGCCATTTTGGTCGGGTTATCCCCAGTGGACCTTCGTGACGAGGCAAGTTGACGGGYGTCCGCATTCACGTTTGTCGATAYCATGACTAGAGCCTCATTTATGACCTCTAGAACATRATATGTCAAGANC